>JAAWXA010000092.1:24815-49421 GCA_038090715.1 Florisuga fusca
GATCCTGGAAGTGGGGGACGGGGGAGCTGGGAAGTAGTGGTGGGGCCTGTGTGCCCTAAGGGAGCTGAGCAGTGGGGCTTGGGGACACGAATTCTGTCATCTCAGGGGTTGGGGGGGAGTGGTGAGCGGGACTGACCCTCTCAGAGAGCTGGAGAATGGGGGGAGGGGGCTGGGAGGTCCCTGAAAACAGGGGGGATGTGTAAGCCCTGAGGGGGGGGGGTGTCCCACACCATTGCCTAACCCCCTAGTCCCCTTCACACATGGAGCACCTCAAACAAGCTGATCCTGCTGCCCCGAGGGACCATTGTGGTTGTCTGAACGATTTGCTCCCCAAGCTGCAGGTAAGTTGGGGACTGGGCAGCTCCACTGCCATCACATGGGGAGAGGACCCCCCCCTGGGGTATTCTGGGCTGTGTTCTGGGGGTCTGATACCCTCTTCTCCCCAGAAGTGCCTCTTCAGCTCCCGGAGAGATGTCTCTGCCCCCAGCCAGGCCTCCCGGCTGCAGACAAGCCAGACCTGTGACAAGGTCCTGCGGGTTTGTGTCGAGCGAGTGGCCAAGCCCTGTGGCTGCCCAGCACATGCCTCCAGCCTGGTGGCTGTGGCTGAGGAGGCTTGCCATGGCTACCTGAGTGCCACGCTGCAGTCTGCTCCCCTTTACCTGGAGAAGATCCTCTACCACCTGCTGCGGAACGTGGCCAGCCAGGGGGTGGGTGATGCCTGCTGGAGGGTGGCTGATCTCCTCCGTGCCCGCCTGCTGACCCACTGCCTCAGCCAGGTGCCCTCTGAGGACTTCAGGGCCATTGTCTACAGCAGCTTCAGCGTGCTCTGGAGAGGAGCAGAGGCATCAGCCCAGCTCCAGGACGAGGGCAGAGCTGCCCTCTCAGTCCGTCTGCGAGCGCTGCGCTTCCTCCTGCTGCTGGAGGAGGAGGGGGCTGCCTTGCCTCCCCTCCAGCCCCCCTTCTTCACCTCCCGTACAGCCCAGCAGGCAGCGTCTGCTGCTGCCCTCTACAAAGCCCAGCAGGCACCATCCTTGGCTTTTCTCAGCCAGCAGCTCCAGGATTGTTTGCTCGAGGTTCTGCGAAAGGAAGGGACGGATCCGCCCTCCCTCCAGCGGTCCCTCTGCTTCTTGGAGCTCACCCTGGAGCAGTGTCGCCATCTCTGCAAGAGCCACCAGCACCGAAAGGCTGAGGAAGTGGTCAAAGATGCAAGTGTCTTCCTGGGGGCCACCAGCAGCTCTGCAAAACCTTCCAGTGATCTCCTGTCCCTCCTGGATGCTGGGGTCCAGCTGAGCTGGGTGCTGGCCAAGAGCACTGGCTCTGCAGGGCCACCCTTGTGCCAGGCTGCAGAGGCTCTTGGTGTGGCAGCAGAGGCCTCAGAACGGCTCCTCAGGGTGATGGCTGAGACCTGTCAGTTCATCATCTCCTCCCTCAATGAGTATGTGAAACAGAGCAACCCTCTGCCCTTCGGCCGGGAGGATGTACTGGGCCTCTGTGCCTTCACCCAGGGGCACTGCCGTGTCCTCCACCAGCTGCTGGAGAGGGTGAGGCTGGGGCTGGGAGGGGCATGAGCATGTCAAGTGGTCAGGCAGAGCCTCTGTGAGGAGCTGGAGGCTTTGGAGCCCTGCTCCAGGCTTGATGCTCCCCTTTATCCATTAACAGGGTGTTCTTCTGCAGTGCCTGGTGCTGCCCAGGCCTCATGAACACCAATTTTCTGCCTCACCTCTGCAGGTTCCTCCTGATGGGGTCACACAGAAGCTCAGTGTGAAGCAGCTGCTCTACCACAGTCTTCAGCTCTTTGCCACTGTGGCCTGTGATGCCTTCCAGTGCTCTCAGGTACCACGAGTTGAGGGGACAGTCCCAGGTGCTGAGGGTGGGTGAAACCCTCTCAGCACTGAGTAGCTTCTCCCTCTAGAGGGGGCTTGCTGGTGGGGTCAGAAGGGACCTCTCAAATTGTGTGGGGGGTTTCTGTGGTCCCCAGCAGCCTCTTGCTAGCCACCCTTCTTCTCCTGCAGGCTGTGGACTGGCCAGGTCTGGAGCAGCTGGTGGGGGGCTGCCAGAGGAGTGTGGTGTGGATGCTGGAAGGGCTGGAAGGGCTCCCAGAGAGTGAAAGAGCCAAATACCTCGACATCACTGGTCAGTGATGTGGGGGGTGGGACTGAACCCAGGGCCTTTGCCCTGTCTTAGGTCAAAGGTGTTGGCAGAGCTCACTGTCCCTGTCCTGGGGGATTCTCTGCCACACAGTTTGTGGCTGGTGGGGCCAGGACAGGCCCTGGGCTGGAGAAGGAGAGGGGTCGTTCTCTCTCCTTCACATCTTTTTTAATATTTGGGTTTCACTTGTGGCAGCATCGTGCACGTTCAGGCTGGCATACATCTTTTACAACCAGAACCTTCCCAAGGAGACCAGCTCTGTCTGTGAGATCTTCTGTGCAGGGCTGCAGGCAGCAGATGCTCTGGAGACACCTCCTGAGAGGGTAAGAGCTTCTCTGGTGCTTCTGTCAGAAACTGGGCTGAGCTGAACTCTTTGATCCCAGTGCCAGGGGATCACAGGAGAGGATGGGACCAGCTTTTGCTTCTGGAACAACTCTAGTTCCCTGCTCCAGGGTGTTCCCTTCACCCAGGTGTGGGAGGGAGGGTTATGACATGGGGACTTGCTCCCCCGTGGAGCTGAATCTGGTTCTCTGTGCTCTTCCTTGCAGCTACACAAGTGCTTCAGGCTGTGGGTGGAAAGCTCCCGCAGGCTGGGGCAGCTGGAGGGAGCCCTGGCCTGTGTGGGGCAGTGGCTGGCTGTGTCACGGGGCTGTCCTGGGGAGCTGCTGGCAGAACCTGTCTCCCTCTGGGTCAGAGTCAAAACCGATGCTGCAAAACGAGGAGCTGAGACCCTAAAGCTACGGTGAGGCCTGGCTGGTGTGTGGGGAGGGGATGCTGGGAGAGCTGCAGCTCCCCAAATGGTAAAATGATTGTTTCTCCCTGTGAGATGTTCCTGGCTCTGGGCAGAGCCACAACACGGGGTCCTCTTTCTCCCAGGACCCTGAAGGAAGGCTTGGAGAGGCACAGCCTGGACACAGAGACCTTGGTGACCATCCTCTTTGCAGAGCTGAAGGCCTACAAGACCATCCAAGGTGACACAGGACAGGAACGTTACAGTGTCCTCTGTGACTTGCTGGAGCTCTGCTCAGAGGAGAGTGGCCACCTGCACAAGAGAGCTGTTGCCTTGATAGAGCTGGCCCAGCTCTTGTGCTACCACAGCTATGCACAGCAGATGGACTGGTAGGTGGACACCAGCCTTGTCTGGATCACCTCCTTGTGTCCCTGAAAGTCCCCAAGGAGCATTTTGAGGCTCTCAGGATTTAAGGATCTGGAGTGTTTGCTGCTCTGGGGTGTATCTGTCCTTCCCCTTAAAATTCTCAAAAGGTTTTGGGGACCAAAGGCTATTTCTGATCCCTCTCTCTGGCAGCTCCTCTTTGGGCTGTATCCATGAAGCCTTGAGGCTGCTAGAGTTGGTACCCAGGAGTGCCCAGAACCAGGACCAGCTCCTTGATGACCAGGCACAGGCTCTGCTCTGGCTCTATATCTGCACCCTGGAGTCCAAGATGGAGAAGGTGGGTGGGAGATGGCAGAGCAGGGCTGTAGGATGCCCAGACATGTCTGGATCTGGGAACACCATGGGGCTTTTGTGTCAAGAGTCCTCTTCAGCCTTGCTCATTGGGATCACCAAAATCCACCTAGAGCCTGCTGGAAACCCTGGAGTGTTAATGTGCATCATGTCTGTCTTCTCCCCTGCTGCAGAGCATAGAGAGGGACCAGAGAGCCAAAGAGGAGAAGCTGAAGAACCTGGATGAATTTGAGCCCAATGACCTCAACCATGAAGACAGGCTGCTGGAGGACAGGTTCCTCTCTGATATCATCTCGTTCAACCTGACAGCAGAGAGTGGTGAGGATGCTGCTGGGTTTGGGCCCTTTGTGCAGAGGCTTTCTAGGAAGGTCTGGTTTCAGGTTAGGGTGTCTCAGACCCGTGGTATTCCCTCAGCTCTGTCCAAAAGCCTGGATGATGCCTTTGCCTTGTGGAAGCAGCTCCTGGAGGCACCAGGTATCCCGGCCCTACGCAGCCCTGAGCAGACTGTGGCTTCCCTGCGCCTCCTGGCAGCTCTCTACAAGCTGATGGCCAAGGTGACACTGCTGGGGAGGGGTGGCACTTTCCCTGGGAGCACAAACTCTCTCTGAGTGTAACCATGTTTGGTTTTTTTTCCTGCCTCTAGCCCTTGAAAGCCATGGAGAGCTTCCTCCTGGTCAGAGACCTGTGCAGTGCACTTGGGGACAGTCTGGGCATGGCTGGTGCCCTGTGCCAGGTCACCAAGCTGCTCTTCCAGCTGGAGTGTTCCAGCTATGCCCAGGTAAGTCTGGCAGGGAGGAAAGGAGCTGTGGGGCTTGCTTGGCTGATCCCAGCTGCCACAGCCCTCGTGTTGGCTTCCAGCTTTTCCTGCAGGAGATGGAGTCTTGCCTGCAGAAAGCTGACCACAGTGACAGTTCCTACCTGGTGCAGCAACAAACCTGCCTCCTGCTGCGCAGCCAGTTGTACTGCACCACCTGCAGGGTAAGGCTCCTAAAAACCCTTTTCTGTCTTAAAAGTAGTGTCAGGGCAAGAGGAGACCACAGCTCTGCCTGGCTTTCCCATTACCTCTCCCTGGTGATCTTGAGCATGGAGACACTCTGGACCACAAATGGTGACACTGTTTTCCCTTTGCAGATTGAAGAGGGGCTCACCCTGTTGCTGGAGGTGCTCCAGAACCTGCCTCAACAAAAAACCACAAAGCTCTGGTACCTGCTGCGAGCCCATGTCCTTCAGCTGGTGGCAGTCTACCTGAGTCTCCCCCCTGCCTGCCTCTCACTGGAGCTCCGGCAGCGGATCTTGGCACAAGGTAAAACCCTGGCAGGAGTCATGGACATGTTTGACCTCGGGGTTTTTCCAGATTGGCCCATTTGGGGTGACGAAAGGGAATCTGGGGGAGTTTCTCTGTGCTGGGGAGGGTCTTGGGTGGTGTTGATACTCACAGCAATCCTCACCCAGGGTGGAAGACTCCCGAGACAGCTCTCAGCGAAGCCCAGAAGGTTTTCCGCAGCATCATTCTCCTGCTGATGGGCAGCAGGGTGCTGGGCTGTCAGACAACGGTGTCTGATGTTCAGTTTGTGGATTGTGGTGAGCTCATGTGGACAGAAACCTGACCCCTCCTCTGGAAACAGTCAGGCTCTTTGCCTGCCTCTCTGGGAGGAGCATTTCTGGTCATCTTGTTCTCTTCCCTCCCAGGGGACAACCTGCTGCTGAAGTGGCAAGTGCTGGTCGACATGCTGGTGTGCTTGGAGCAGCTGGTGGCTCTCCTCAGCAGGTTGGAGATGGTATCTAAAGCCAAAGCATTCTGCTTGGAGGCCACCAAGCTAGCCAAGAAACTGCAAGGCACCCAGTGGTGAGTTACAATCATGGGATCAGAATTGTCTGGGCTGGAAAAGACCTTTTAAGATCATCCAGTCCATCCTTTAACCTGACTCTACTGACCCAGCTTTACCAGCCCACTGCTAAGCCATGTCCCTCAGCACAGGGTCTGTGTGATTTCTGAAGACATTCAGGGATGGTGATACAACCACTGCCCTGGGCAGCCTGTTTCAGTTGTTTCTGGAGGTGGGGGACAGCCTAGCCCTGAGCTTGGGAGACACTTGATGAGTGATGAGCTGCCCTGTGGCCACAGGAGACATCAGTGTCCTTTTCCTTTGGTGGGGGTACTGGTCCTGGTGGGTGGGTTTGGCACCTCAGTTTGGTCTGGAGCAAGCAGCTGCTCTGGTTTGTGTTAGCCCATGTATCCATCTTGTCAGATGAGGTGTGAGCTTGTTCCTTGCTGCTTTTCTCCCTCCTGGCCTTGGGGATTGAACAGTTGGAGGTTGTTGGGTGCTCTGAGGGCTCTTGTCCCCCCAGGTGTGCTTCCTTCCTGGTGCTGAAGGCCCAGCTGGAGCTGCAGCAGGGTGACCTAGAACTGAGTAACTTCAACCTGGAGCAAGCTCTCTTCCTCCTGGAGTCTGACACCAGTGAGTCCCTGCTCCAAGTTCAGGGGAGGGAAATGTGGGGAGGGGGGGGAGGGCTTGAAGTGAGGCCTCAAACCTGGGCAGTGCCAGGGATGACTCCTTTTGGGCTGGGGTGAAAGATCTGCCTCGTGCAGATGTTGCTGGATTGACTGACACCCTGTCACCAGGAGGTTGCAGAGGTGGGGGGTGACTTTTAGCTGAATTTTGGCTCATTGAAAGATGACTCCAGCTGGTAAAGATGTTTCTGAGGAAGCAGAAGTGTTGGCTCTTGCTTTCCTCACCCCTCCTGGGGCTGGACGTGGTGGCAGCTGGAGGAGGATCCTGAGGTAATCCTCTGCTCCATCCACAGAGTTTGAAGCCAACAAGGAGCAGAAGGACCAGACAAAAATCCTGCCCAGGAAAAGCAAACTCAAGGGCAAGAAGCTGCAGGATCCCAGCTCTGAGCCTCCTGGGGAAGAGGAGTGTTTCCTGAAGGGCCCCGTGCTGGAGTTTGTGGCCCCAGCAAGCGGCCTGCCGAAGGCCGATGCTCTCACGGCCTCACCGGAGCTGAAGCCCAAGAGGAGGAAGCAGCTCTCCTTCCTTACCCACCCAGCCTCCTGCCCCTGCTGCCTCTGCTCCAGCCTGGCTCTCTCTGCCCTCTGCCTGCGTTGGCTCCTCTCCTGTGCCCGGGGCAAGCTGGCAGCAGGCAGTGTGGCCCAGGGCCTGGCTCTGCTGCGGGCCACGCTGCGGCGCTGCTCGGCGGTGACCGCCCGCTTCGCCCCCGTGCTGAGGGACAGGCTGTGGGGGAGCTCTGCCAGCCAGGAGCTGCCAGTGCTGGAGCTGCTGGATGATCTGCTGGCTGCTGGCTATGCTGTGTTGGCTCTTCAGAGCCTGGCTAGCCCTGGGCTGGCTGAGGACCTGCAGGAGGAACTGGAGATGGGTTTGACCTTCCTGGCGTCCTGCAGACCCCACTTGCCCAGTTGGGGAGTCTCCAAGGCCACCCTACTGCTTGCCAAAGCTGTGGCTATCACTTGCTGCCTGGCCTCCAAGCATGGTGGCTCTGTGGATGGTGTCTTCACGAGTTCTTGGACCTGGCAGCTGCCCACACTGGCTCCAGCAGAGCCTGGGGCTGTGGTTGTACCCCAGAGCCTGAAAGCAAGCAAAACTCGATCCCAAAGGTGCAAAGCTACCTCAGTGTTGGCCCCCACTGTGCCCAAGCCCAGAGGAAAGAAAAACCAGAGAGCCAAGTCTGCAGCTTTGCCAAGCACTGACATCTTTGCTGTGGGTGATTCAGACAGTGAGGTGCCTCCCATCATCATCCGGCCGGTGACAGTGCCCCAGACCCCTCACCAGAAAGCCTGTCCCCCAGCCCCCACTCCCAGGACTCCCTTTACCATCTTCAATGAATCCTCCCCTCTGGCTGGCAAGTCCTGGCTCCTACAAGCCCCCAGAGGCAGTGGCAGGGTCAAGTCTCGCCTAAAAGTGAGTGAGGAGGGAGGGGGGAAGCAGCCCTGCACGCCTGTCACCAGCCCTGACACCCCATTGTCCCTCTGCTTTAGGTGACATTCAGTGATGACAGTGACATGGAAGATCCCAAAGTGGGGCTGACCCCCAGAGCTGCCCGCAAGACCTCCTGTGCCCAGAAACCTCTGCCCCCCAAATCCCCAGAGCTGTGTGGGCAGAGAAGCAGAGCCCAGCCCCAGAGGGGGCAGCCGGGTCCCCGCCGAGCCAGGGCTGGAGAGAAGAAAAAACAAGTGACCCACAGGGCAAGGGGCAAGAGAGCAGAGGAGGAGCGGGAGCTCCTGAGGGCCATTGAGGAAGAGAAGGTGGAAGAAGAGCTTGAGATCAGCTCTGAAGTCCTGGAGGCCTCCAAAGAAGAGAAAGGAGCCCCAGGTGAGCTGGGCTGGCTACTCCAGGGACAAGGGGGGGGAATATTGTCTTTATGATCCCTTAAGTGGTTGTGTCAGTCTGTTCCCACTGCTGCCAGCAGTCCCAGGGATCAGGTGCCTCCTTTCCTTCCCCCAGGCAGGAGATGGCCACCTCGGCACAGGCAGGTGGGTGCAGACAGGGAGCACAAGGTCCTGCAGCAAGAGGCCAGTGAGGGCACCGTGGCAGCACAGTGTCTGCAGAAGGGGCAGTCCCTACATCTGGAGGGGACCCTTTCCTCTGCCCTGCCCACAGGTGTTGGTGAGCACTGGGAGGGGAGGGGTAGGTTTGTTTGCTGGGCTGGGAATGGGTTTGTGACCTCCCTGTGCTGATGGCCCATGGGGAGGACTGTCTGATTTCCTCACCATTTCCTGGGGAGGAGAAGTAGGTAATGAGCTGGGTGGTTGTCAGGCTGTGGGCTGAGTCATGGGGCCACTCTGAGAGCCTCCAGTGTGTGGGATGCTGGTCTGCACTGGGAGCTGGTGGCTGTGCTGGGGCTGCTGTCTGTCCCCTCTGTCCCACCTCCCCTCCCCACTGCCCAAGACCTCGGTGGCTGATCCTGTCCTGGTTTTGCTGCTTTGTTCCTTCTAGGTGTCTCCTCACTGAACACAGTCCTTGAGCTCCTGAAAGAGGCTTTCAGCTGTATTAGCCACTGCCCTCCTGGTGTGCTCTACAGCCAGCTCTGCCAGCTCCTGGCTCTTGCCATGGGCAACCAGGACCCCTTCTCCACTGCCTACCTGCTCTCTGAGTCTGTCTCTGTCACCACTCGCCATCAGTTTCTCAGCATCATCCATAGGAAGATTCAGTGAGTTCCTTGTTCTCTTCCCAGAACACCCAGAGGAGGTTTCACCCACCAGCACCCCAGTGAAGGTGATTTTAGGGTGGTTCTTCCCCCTCTGACTGCCTTTGCCTCCACAGCAAAGAGAAGAAGTCAGCAGTGGACGTGACCGAGCAGCTCCGGGGTCTCTCCCTGCAGGAGGGGAATTCTGACCAACGCAGCCACCACCTTACTGAGCTTCAGAGAATTTTCATGTTCAGCTCCACAGGGCTGGGCTCTGGGGAGCAGGATGGCTTCCAGACACAGCTGGAGCAGATCCCCAGTGGTAAGGAGCTGATGGGACCGGGCAGCTCATCAGCCTGGAGGGTGCATCGGGCTGGATGGTGCCCTTTGGGTGCTGTCCTTAAGGTCTGGGTGTGACTTTCAGGGGTGACTGTGTGCGTGTTGACCCTTGCCAGCATCCAGCCTGGCTTCAGAGGGCACACACTGCTGCTGGCACGATTGGAGAAGGGTGCCACTCCCCTCACCATCCGCATCCCCCCCACGCTCAACAAGGTGAGTGAGGGCAGGGGTGGGAGAGGGGCAGCCCGGCCACTTTTGGGGGTGGGATCACAGCTCCTCTTCTCCTGCAGACGCTGCTGCGCTTGTTGAGTGACTTTGATACCATCCAGAAGGAGCAGAAGGAAGCCAACAGCTGCACAGACAAGCAGAGCTGGTGGCTGCGCCGCTTCGAGCTGGATGGCAGGATGAAGGTGGGGGAAACTCTTCCTGTGCTCTGATGTGGAGAATGTTTTGGAGAGCACTGAGGGATCTGGACCCCCTGATGACTGACCTTTTACAGAGCCTCATTGAGACCCTGGAGATGGAGGTGCTGGGCTGCTGGAGGGGTGCCCTGATCCCCACCAGCCCTGAGCCTGATCTGGCCAAGGAAGTTGCCTGCTTGCACCCCCAGCTCTGCCACTATGGCTGGAGAGACTTGGATCCCACCCTGCTCAAGGTGCCTGGGGCTGGGGTTGGATTCTGGGGAGCTTAGCTGCTTTGCCACCACTCACCTCTTTCTCCTTCCCACAGGTGATGTTGAATGCTGCTCCCCTCCTCTCCTCCCATGATGTGCAAGCTCTGGCCTTTGGCCTCTGCCCCACGCAGCCCCTCCAGGCTCAGCTCCTCTTGCAGGAGGCAGTTGAGAAGTGCAGAGCCTGCGCCAAGCAGTCCCCAGGCTCCCTCATCCTGGTGCTGGATAAAGTGAGATCCCTTCTCTGCTTCACTTCCTCTAGGCTCTGCTGCCTCCCTCCTGCTCACACCTTCCTCTTCTTCCTCCTAGCACCTGCAGAAGCTGCCCTGGGAAAGCATGGCATGCCTGAAGGCTGTGCCAGTCACCCGCCTCCCTTCCCTGCGCTTCCTGCTCAGTTACTCCCTGGCACAGAAGGTGAGATGATGGGGGGGACCCCATGTGCCCCAGGCTTTGGGGAACCCTCCCCAAACTTTTCCCTGATCTGGCTCCTCTGTGTCCCCCATCCCATCTCCAGCAGCAGACAGGGTCCGTGCTGAGCCGCGGGGTGGACCCCAACAGCACCTTCTATGTCCTCAACCCACACAGCAACCTCCTGGGCACCGAGGAGCGATTTCGAGACTGGTTTGAAAGGTGGGTGGAGATCTCGAGGAGCTGGGGAATTAGGAGAGGGGTGGTCTATGCCCCTGATCCCTGCTCACCAGCAATTCTGCAGTGAACCCGGCTGGAAGGGGGTGACAGGAGCTGTCCCGAGCCCCACACGGATTCAGTCAGCTCTCCGGGAGCACGATCTGTACATGTGAGCATCACCTGGGCTGTGTGGGGAGACACCAGGGGGGGAGGGAAGTACAAGGACAGCCTCACTGGGAGTCTGTCCCTGTAGATACATGGGGCATGGAGCAGGGGCCCGTTTCCTGGATGCCCAGACCCTCTCTCGCCTGGACTGCCGCTCGGTCTCCCTGCTCTTTGGCTGCAGCAGCGCCGCGCTTGCTGTCCGCGGGGGCCTGGAGGGCTCCGGCATAATCCTCAACTACATCATGTCTGGCTGGTGAGTGGTGGGTGGGGTCTCTCTGAGTTGTGTTATGGGGGGGGTGGGTGTTCCTGAGGGTGGGAAAAGGTCTAATGTTTGCCTTGTCTCCAGCCCCTTCGTCCTGGGGAACCTCTGGGACGTGACAGACCGGGACATCGACCGCTACGCCCAGGCGCTGCTGGAGGGCTGGCTGCGGGGGGGCCCTGCTGCCCCCCTCCTCTCCTATGTTGCCCAGGCCCGCCAAGCCCCCAGACTCAAATACCTCATTGGGGCAGCCCCTGTGGTCTATGGGCTGCCTGTCTGCTTACAGTGAGGGCTGGCAGGGTGTCCTGTCCCCCCTGTAGAGCAGCAGTGGGGACTGGCAGGGGACAATTTGGCAACTGCTTTAGTTTAATTTATTTTAATGAATTGTTTTATTGGTGTATTCTGTGACAATAAAGCTGCTGCCTTTGGACCTGTCCTGGCTTTGGCCCTCCTGTTCCCTGTTTGTTCTCTGTCCTCAAGGTTGGACCCCGTGGCCTCCTGCCCTTCTCTTCTCCTGGAGCTGACCTCGAGCCCCCCCACCTTTCTTCTCCCTCCCAGTGTCCCTTGGTTTTTGTGGTGGGACTGGGGGCAGTGTGTGCTGCTCAGGGCTCTATCCTTAGCACCCTGCTGGGCTCTAAACCTTGGATGCCCTTTCCATGGGGGGACTCCTTTTCCCAGGTGGTTGTTGGGGAGCAGTGGTGGGAAGGGGGGGGGTGTGTGTCCTGGGTGTCCCTTGCCACTCACCATGGGGTAGAGCAGCACCCCCTGTGCTCCCTCTTTTTTGCAGAAATTCCACATCCCACTGAGAGAAACTCGCTGGGCTGGAAGACAACTCACTGTGCAAGTTTGAGCATTTTTTTTATTTTTACACTTAAATACTCTCTTTAAATACAGCATCATCACCAGGAAAGGAACAGAAAAGGCTGGGAAAAAATATATTTGGAGGACAAGCTTTGGATTCACACTGGAAAATTAAAAAAAAAAAAAAACAAAACAATAAAAACCCAAAACAAAATCCACCTTAGACAGTATGAGAAGGGGCTTGGTAATTGCAGAGTCCAGGGTGAAGAGCCAGGGGATGCCAGGTCGTGGCAGTGTCATGGCTCCTGCAGCAGTTTGGTAGCACCAGAGAGATGACAAGGGCTGTTGGGTGTCTTACATGACAGCAAGTTGAGCAGCAACCAGCATTGGAGTCAGTGAGTGCAATAAAACCCAAACAGAACTCATGACAGAAGGCAGAAATGTGCTTTCATTGCACTATCAACAGCATCATTAGCTTTGTAAAAAATAGAATCAATCCTGTGAATTCTTTGCTTCTCCTGAGAGCACCGGCCTCACCCCCAGCTCAGGTTTTATTCTGGCAGCTGATGGAGCCTCTGGGCTCACCCAAGGAGTTGCACAAGGGGCCACATCCTGGCCCAGGAAGGTCCTGACCTGGCTGCAGTGGTGGAGGGCCAGGACATGGAGCTGGGGAGGGAGCACCAAGACTGTTGAAAATAAAGAGGGAAAATAAAAGACTTGAACATATTTTGTGTGTGGTAATTTGCTCTGGTTTTGCAGCTCAGAATTGTTTCAGTTCATGTGGGAGCTGAAAAACCCCCCCAGCCATGCTGGCACGGTGGCAGCTGGGACATGGTACCAGGATGGGACACGGGGACATCACCAGCCAGGTGCCTAAGGAGGGTTAAGGCTTTTTTTCCTCCTGAACTTAGCCCTTGTGTGCCAGCCGAGGGCAGGGAGAGCTGCCAGGGGGATCAGTGCCATCTGGGTACCATGCACCAAGCCCCCTGCTCAGAAAAAGATTCCTTGTCCCCTCCACTCTGCCCTGCAACGGGGGGGGAGGGAGGGGACAAGGGGGAAAAGCCACTTCAGCAGGCTGTGCCAGCAGCAAAGGGGCTTTGAACGCCGGAAACACCTTTTGACAGAAGGAGGCAACAAGCAGAAGAAGAGGTTGGAGCTGCAGCACCCCAGCAGTGACAGAGCCCGGGTGGCACCCCCAGCAGTGTCCCTGCTCTCTGCTAGGGCAGTTCCACACGGGCAGGTCTAGGGTTGTTGGATTGAACTCTCCTTGGAAGTATTTGGGGATCTTTGCTCCCTCTCCCCTCCTTGATTCTCTCCTCACAGAGACAGGAGCTGCTCAGCCAGAGTCTGGTGTCTGGCAGGGGGTGGAGGGGAGATGCTGCCCCTTGGCTGGAATGAGGCTGGAGCGAGGGTAAAGCCAGGGAGGAGAGGGAAGGGGGAGCTCCCAGAAGTGTCCCTCAGCCCCCACCACCCTGAGACCCATCAAAGGGACCATCCATGGGGCCATTTTGGCAAGACACACAGGGTGGGGGGTCGCCAGGGGCTACCTGGGGATTGAAAGTGCTTTTACTGCCTGTCCAGGGGACGTGGCAGTTGCCTTGACTGTTCCTGGAGGCTGGGATGGAGCAGAGGGATGGGCAGAGTTCATCATGTGCTGCAGCTGTGCAGGGCTCCAGCTTTTTGAAGTGGATGATTAAATCTCCACCCCAATTTCTAGAAGAGTTTGGGGGCTGCAGCCTTGCCTCTCTTGTCCAGTGAGAGCCTTCCTACCAGCTCCAGGGGCCTTCCTGATCCATACTGGTTCTCCATGCCAGGGGCAGTGGCCAGTGGGGCAGGGCTGCTGGGCAGAGGGAGCAGCACCTGGTGCCACTGGGCTGTGACAGGGCCTGGTGAACATTGATTAAAAAGGGGAAAAAAAAAAAAAAAAAGGAAAAAAGGTCTCGTTCCCCTAAAAGCTAAAGAGGGCAGAGTCTCCCAAGGTATGGAGGATGAGAAGGAGCTGCCATGGGAAGCAGGAGGCTCCATGCCCAGCATGTCCTGGTGTGTGAACAGCAACCAAGTGGCCACCAGCATTGGCCAAACCATGAAAACTGTTCCTTCCAGTGTGCTGGGTTGGTGGGGAGGGGCTTTGGTAGCAGGGGCAGCTCCTGGAAGAAGCTGCTGGACTGAAACCACGACAGCTGGGCAAGAGAAAAGCTCCCAGCCCCAGGAGCTTTGACACCATGTAAAATCCTCTGTACAAAGCAGCCCCAGCTCCCCCACCCAACTGCAATTAAATTACCACCAGTTGCAACTGCCAATCCCAAAAAATATTATTGTCAATAAATAAATGAGTGCTGAGGGGGAAAGAAGCCCCTCAGATGGGCAGGACAGGCCCCAGGGAGTGCTCCTCAGCAGAGGGTGGCTCATGCACCCACTCTGGGGCTGGTTCTGGTGGCCCAGGGGAGGGGGAAGGTGGGCAGCAAGGAGCAGCTGCCACTTGGCAGCCTTTGGAGGACGGCGCAGCCTCTGGAGGACAGGGAGGGTTTTTGGATGCTTCCCCCTTGCTCTCAGCTGTGGCAGCTTGGCTGCAAGTCACCACAGGGCCAGGGAGGACGCTGAGGTCCTTCTCGCCCTCGCAGGAGGATGAGGATGGCACCAGTGGCTCAGTTGGGCTGCTCTCGCCCTTGGCACCCAGCACTGGCCGCTGCTCCACCTGGTAGTAGAGCAGGGACCCATTGTTCAAGTAGGGCTGGTCGCCCACCCCTGAGGCCACTTGCTCCGGGCTGTCAGTGAAGCAGAGGACAGAGGAGCCTGGAGACAGCTGGGCTTGGATAAGGATGGGGGCAGCAAGACTGGAGCACAACCCCTCTGTCACGGCCAGGGGCTCTTCCAGGATGCAAACACCCAAGCTCTCCACGCTGGAGCCGTTGCTGGAGTCTTCCTCAGCCTTCAGCCTCTCCAGCTCCTCGGCTGTTTGCAGGTGCATCACGGCCGTCTCGTTCTCCGCCATGAACTCCTGGAAGTCCTGGGTCTCAGGGGGCTGCGGGCCCAGCCAGTCTCCAGCAGAGCCATGAGAGGCAGCGGCAGCCTCCTCCTCCTCTGGCACTGGGGGACACCCCCCCTGCCGCTTGTTTTCCAGCTCCAGCTTCATGATGGTGTGGAGGTAGTGAGTCCGCACTCGGATGGGATTGAATTCGATCCGACCGGCCATGTTACCACAACCGTCCCGGGAGCAGCCACAGGGGAAGGACATGCGATCCACCTGGCAGGGAGATGGAGATGTTGAAGCTTTAGGACCTCAGAGGATCCTCTCCCAGAGCCTAAAACCCCCCCTGGTGCTGCCCAGCATGGGGAATTTGTCACTGAAGGGTGTTTCTCCCCTGCCAGGTGTCCCCCAGAAGAAGCTGGAGCTGAACCCCAGCCCCTCCAGAACCAGCCAGCACGCTGGCACCGGGAGGAGCCCCGGCAAGCCAGTTTTACCACCAGTTTTCTCCTTCCCAGACTCACCTGACATTTAATCCCTGCCTGGCTGCAGGCACAGGCCTCTGGGTCACAGTAGAGGCGGCAGTCACAGCCACACTCCTCCCGGGAGAGGCGGATGGCCCGCAGCTCCTGCTTCTCCTCAGCGTCGATGCGGTGGACGCCGGAGGCTCGCAGCAGAGCCCGTCGGCGTTTGGTGGGTAATGGCTGGAGGAAGAAATAGTCATCCACCTCCACGTTCTCCACGTCGATGTCGTCGTCTGAGACGTCCTCCAGCGTCAGGCTGTCGGCCTCCTCCGACTCCACCGTCCCATTCTTGGTGAGCTGGGGGGCAGAGGGGCAGAGTCAGTGCCCCCCTGGGGGTGATGCTGGCAACAGGGAAGGATGGATGGGGGATGCGCCTCCCTCCTGCCCTCCTGACCTGCCACAACCCGCCTCAGAGCCTTCCCTTGCCCCCAGCACCCAGCAGGGACAGGCGTGGGTGAGTCCTCCTAAAGCCACACCCCTGTGATTTTGGCTCAGCCAGAGTGCAGGGGGGCTGGCAGCAGTTTACAGGAGAAAGGAGGAGGGAAAAATTAATAATAAAAGTGTTCAGAGCAGAGATTCCTTCTATCTTCCCTCTGCTCCAATGTCCTGTAAACTGAGAAAAAAAGGAGGTCGTTGCTGCTTAAAATATCAGGATCCTGGGAGAGCAGCAGCAGCACTGGAGCTCAGAGCTCCCCCCTGGGAAATAAGGTTTGAAAGCAATGGAGGGGTCAGAGCCAGATCCTATGACTTGCCTTCACCCCTTTGCTCCAGCCCTTCCAACTCCCTCCCCATGCACTTGAGTACCCCCAGAATCTTGGCACTGAGGATAAAAGGGGGTCCCCAGCCCTCCAACAGCTGGCACAGGCAGGAGCAGGGGATGGAGAGGTCCACAGCCTCCTGAGGAGCTGGTATTTAAAAAGAAAACGAAAAATTAAAGAAAATACAGAGGCATCCAGCTGGATTTGTGCTCCTTTGCCCAAGGCAGGCTGTCATGGCAGTGGGAGCAAGGTCACAAGCTCTGGAGCATCCCACCAAGAAGAGCCCAGAGGCACAGACCCAGCCCAGGGATGAGCTGGAAAACAGGCAGAGCCACCCGAGATCCCACTCTTCCCCTGACCCAGCCTGGCTGCCTCCTCCCAGACTGGAATTTCTACCAGCACAGAGCTGGTGAGATTTGGCTGATGGCTCCAAACCCAGCAGAGGTTGATGCTGCCCAGCTGGCCACACATCCAGGTGCAGCACTGACACAAAAAGGAGGTAAAAGAAATAAAAAGGAAGAATCCAGTGGGGATAAATCCTCCCCCAGACAATGGCAAATGGCAGTCTGTCTCCCTCCTCTATCCTGGCTTTTGCTCGAGCTCCACCAAAGCTCCGGGAGGTATTTCCCAGCGGCAGCATCGCCAGAGTTTCCCCACCAAATCCCCCACCACTTCCCCACCAATACCTTCATTTTCTTGGCATGGAGTTTCTCTTCCTTGAGGTGCTCCCGTAGGATCTCCCGGTGATTCACCTCCTGTTCCTGGGCGAACTCACAGAGGGTGTAGCGGCGCACAGAGTTGTGGCGTTGGGCCATGCCCAGGGAGCTGCCACCCTGGCTGGGGACACTGGTGAAGCCCTGACGGCGGGCGAAGTAGTAAACAGTCACCTGGTCAAACCGGACATTCTTCCTGCGGAGCTGCTTCTGCCGCTTGAGGATGGAGGTGGCTGTGGGGGTGGGAGGCCAGAAAGGGGATGTTAGGCACAGAAAGTCCCCTGAGGGGTCCCACAAAGAGCTCCCATCCCACTAGAAAGGGACTTTTCTGCTCCCTTTTCTGCAGAGCAGGTCATAGAATCATAGAATCATAGAATTAGCCGGGTTGGAAGGGACCTCAGAGATCATCAAGTCCAACCCTTGATCCACTCCCCCCGTGGTTCCCAGCCCATGGCACTGAGTGCCACATCCAGTCTCTTTTTAAATGTCTCCAAGGATGGAGAATCCACCACTTCCCTGGGCAGCCCATTCCAATGCCTGATCACCCTCTCCATAAAGAAATTCTTTCTAATATCCAACCTAAACCTCCCCTGGCACAACTTGAGACCGTGTCCTCCTGTCTTGTTGAAAGTCGTCTGGGAAAAGAGACCAACCCCCCCCTGGCTCCAACCTCCTTTCAGGGAGTTGTAGAGAGTGATGAGGTCTGCCCTGAGCCTCCTCTTCTCCAGGCTGAACTGGTGCTCGGGGCCCTAAGCTGATGCTGGGTGACAGCTGTGTCCACATGGGCTGCACTCTGACCTCCAGTGCCACCGCAACTGACCCCATCCATCTCCAGTCCCCTTCCCCATCATAACCCCCTCCACCAAACACCTCAGTACCTGTGAGTGCCAGAAGGGGGTCAGGGGAGACCTCATCACTCTCTACAACTCCCTGAAAGGGGGCTGTAGCCAGGGGGGGGTTGGTCTCTTTTCCCAGATGACTTTCAACAAGACAAGAGGACACGGTCTCAAGTTGTGCCAGGGGAGGTTTAGGTTGGATATTAGAAAGAATTTCTTTATGGAGAGGGTGATCAGGCAATGGAATTGGCTGCCTGGTGAGGTGGTGGATTCTCCATCCCTGGAGACGTTTAAAAAGAGCCTGGATGTGGCACTCAGTGCCATGGGCTGGGAACCACACTGGTGGGTCAAGGGTTGGACTTGATGATCTCTGAGGTCCCTTCCAACCCAGCTCATTCTATGATTCTATGAAAAGATCTAGGATGGACCTTGGACACCAGTGTGGGGAATAGTTGAAATTCCCCAGAGCTTGCCATGACCTGTGTTCCCGGGCTCATCAAGGAGGTCTCTGCTCACCACCCCAGATGGGTTTCACAGGATAAACAAGGGAAGAGCAGAGCCAGCCATGCATACAGGGAGAAGGCAGAGCCAGCCCTGGATCCAGGTGCCCCGTGCTCAAGGCAGAGGCACCTGGGTGCTGAGGATGAGGACAGAGGGACTCACGGATGAAGCCGGTGGAGCTGGAGGGGTTGATGCTGTCGCAGCTGTCGGCGCTGTCGCTGTTGGAGATCTCGTCGTCGGAGTTGGAGCCGGCTGAGCCCACGTCTGCATCTTCAAACTTCCTCTTGAGGCTGGCACTGGTGATCCCGTCCATTTGGCCGTGGTTTGCATGGAGAGCCAGTGGGTGCTGAGGGGGATGTTTTTTTGCCAGCAGGTCTCCAGCGCCAGCCCCCGGAGCTGCCGGCAGGCTCACCGCATCCCTGCGGGGAACACAAGAAGCTGGAATGTCGCTTTGGAGAAGGCACCATCCCTCAGGGTAACCAGGAAAGGCTTCCCTGAGCAGCTTCTTGGTGAGAGCCTGGCACAGGTTGCCCAGAGAAGCTGTGGCTGCCCCATCCCTGGCAGTGTTGGAGGTTGGATGGGGCTTGGAGCACCCTGGGCTGGTGGGAGGTGACCCAGAGGGATGGCTACGGGTGAGCTTTAAGGTCCATTCCAGCCCAAACCATTCCATGATTTCATTTCCTCCATCCCTGCACTTCCCACCCCAGACAAAGCCTCTGATCCTCAAAGTAGTTCTCTGGGTTAAGCCCATCTTCCCCAGCCCTGGTCTGCAGGCAGGAGCTGCACACAGTTATTTAATTTTATTTAATGATCTCCTGTAAGTTTTGGGCAGCCATGGAGGAGGTGGGCAGTGGGCAGGGTGACAGCTGCAGCTCCCTTCAACCCAAATCTCCTGTTCCAAATTGCTTCATATTCCAATGAACTGAAATGCAAAGGAGGCACTGGTTTTATAAGGAAAGGAGCTGGCACTGCCCTGGCACAGCCAACCACTGCACAGCACCTGCAGCACTTTGCTGGTATTCCCACCAACTCCTTCCCTGAAATTCCTAAAGCTTGACTGGACCTGGAGATGTGCCTGAAGTCACCCATCCCTCCTTGACACCGAGCAGCAGCTCCATCCGAGATGCCAGGAAGGAACAAGTGAGAATCTCTGACATTTCCCTTGTCACCGCTGACATTGAGGCTCCAAAAAAAGGCTCCGCAGCTTCTGATCCGAACCCAAGCCCAGGAGACCCCCTCATCCCCGGACTCTCCCGGTACCGGTCACCCCCCTAAACCCCCCCCGGGGGATCCCAGCACCCACCCGGCGGCACCGCCTCCCTCTCTCTCTCTGCTTTGTGTTCCCTCTGCTCCAAAACCCGTTCTCATGGCAACGGAACCACCGGCTTCGAAAAGCACCAGCAGGCAGCGGCACCGCTGGGAACCCGGAGGGATTTGGACTGGAGGCTCCGGGGCTGCCGTTCGGCGGCAAAAGGGACCGGGGAGGGTCCGGTCGCACCCAGCGCAGCCCCGGGATGGGTTCCCGCAGCCCCGGGATGGGCTCCCGCAGCCCCGGGCAGCCCGAAAGGAAGCGCCGGGGGGGCCCTTCCCTCCCCCCACAAAGGAGCCGCCGATGCCGAAGCCGAAGCCCAGGGGTGTGGGTTTAAATACGGCTTTTTTGGGGTATTTATTGTTGCCTCCTGATGCTGAGTGGAGTAAAGAGCAGCTGAGGAACCAGCCGGCCGGTTAAAGAACCGAGTTAGTGACACCAGCCCCGTGGTCCCTCCGAGGGGACACACGGCAAACACCCCCCCAGCATCCCTGCCACCACGTCCCTTCCCCTCCTCATTGGGTTTTGCCCCTTCCCTCACCCCAAAAAAGTGCCATTTCCATGGCCAGGAAGGTCCTTGCCCCCTCCAGCATCCCTGCCACCACGTCCCTTCCCCTCCTCATTGGGTTTTGCCCCCTCCCTCACCCCAAAAATGTGCCATTTCCAAGGCCAGGAAGGTCCCTGCAGGTGCTGTGTGTCCCAGGGCTCAGCCAACTTTATTGGTCTCGTTTTAGGGAGGAGATAATTAATGGGGAGAGTGTCCGAGGTCTTTCCCCTTCCCTCCAAAGAAAAGCTTCAAAGAGATAATTAATGGGGAGAGTGTCCGAGGTCTTTCCCCTTCCCTCCAAAGAAAAGCTTCAAAATGCCTCCTAATCCCCCCCTCATGGCAAGGAACATCAGAGATGACAACCAGGTGGACACCCCCACGTGTGGCATCACACTCCAGCCAGGGACAGAGACCAGATTCTTCCCTGGAGAGATCTGACTGGAAATGGTTCCTACAAATGGTGTTTCTTATGAAGAACCAATTGACTGCACTGGGGGGTGGGGGTGTCAAAAAAGAATCCAAGGCCAGCAAGGTGGGCACCCACCTGGGGTGCTGCCCTGAGGCCAGAGCTTGGGGAGATGCTGTGGGGGTGCCAGGGAGCTGGAAAATGGAAGTTTTCATCCTATTTTTTCCCAGCAGAAGCTCCTCCATGTGGCAGCAGAGCAGCTGCCCCCAGGTGATGCAAAGGTTGATTGAATTAATTTATTAGCTCTGATTATATATATATATTTTTTTTTAAATAGCCCCTCCCATACATACAGTCCCCAGGGTGCAGAAGTAAGGCCAGCAGCTCAAAAGCCCCAGGAGCCAGCACAAAGTTGGGGGGCTGCATGCTCAGAGAAGCTCCTAGAAGGGGGAGGATGGGAGACCCCCATCCTCACACTGGATTTGTCTGCATCAGGGGGAGCACCAGGGTTGGGGTCTGGAGTAAGCAAAGGTTTAAGGAGAAAGAGGGCAAAGAGGCAGCATCCTCCAGGCAGCAGGGATGCTCATCCTGACCTAATCCCACAGGGAATGGGTCTCTTCCTCCCTCCTCACCTTCTGAATTAAACACACAGCAAGGAAAGAAAAAAGTAATGTAAAAAAAAAAATCTATTACTGATGGTGGCAAGAGTCAAAGAGTGTGTGGGGGGAATTCAAGGATTTGTTTCGTTCAGTTTCTCAATGGACATCAAGCCCTAAGGAGGAGATTTGGGACAGGGAAAGAAAAAACTCAAAATAGTGTGAGACAGGGGCCAAGTGACCCCAATTCCCCTTTGCTTTCCACTGTTCAACCACACTGAATGGAGCACAACTAAAAATATTAATTTCTTCCATCTCAGCAGTCGCTGAAATTGCCTTTGGGAGCTGAGAGAGGTTTGGGAGAGAGAGATGGGACTTGCATGATCACAGATGCAAAGAGCCTCCTGAGACAGAGCCAGTTGAGCCACAGGGATCCAAGACCCAAGCAGGAAACCTGCTGTCTCAAAGCACATCATCACCAGTAATTAATGCCATCCTGCTGCAAAAAAAAAACCCCAAAACCATAGTTCTTGCTTGCCAGTTTCCAGCTTTTGGAAGAGGAAGAAGATGAGGGATGCTCCATGGTCCTTGAAACTTGTCAGCTGATGCCAAGGGTCCAGGTCCCACTGCTGAGTTTTGTTTCCCCTCCCATGGCTCCAGCATCACCCCCAGTGAGCCCCAGTCCATGTGAGATGTGCTCCTCCATCACTGCTTGTCCAGGTGGAGACCAAAACAGAAATTCCAGAGCGAGGAGTGGTTTTATTCCAGACATTCCAGAGTCATCAGCAAGTAGGGACCCTCTGGGCATCTTGCAGATCTTGTGATCCTCCAGGCATCCTATGGATTTTGTGATATTTCACAAGGATCAAGGCTTCAGGATTGAGTAACTCAAAGGATACTCAAGATTTCCTCCTTGGATTTGCTCCCATCTACAAACTGCTTCACTCCACCCCTCAAGCACCAATTTTTAGGGGGAGTCCAGTTTAAATACTTCTCCTGCAAAAGCAAAAGTGGATCCTGACAGATCCCCCTAGGGTTCCAAGGTCTCAGAGATGTCAAGCACAGGACGCAATTATTTTAGCAGTTGGATGAGGAGAGAGTGGGAATTACATGTGAGCAGGAATAAATACATATATATGTGTACATATATACCATATATATACATATATATATAGGTGTGTGTGTATTTATGGATGTATGCACAGACTCCTGGGAGCAGCAGCTCATCAGGCCTTGGAGAAAAATCCCTACCCCATCCTGCTTGATATGAAGTGTATGGAAGAGCTGATCATGGCACACAGGACAAAACAAAAATAAAAAATAACAGAGGAATCACTGCAGGGACACAGGTTCTTCTGTCGCAGCACTCGACATCTCCCAGAAGGTGACACTGGAGTGCCGGGAGCTGGAAGGAGCCAGGCTGCGATGTTTCACCTTCCCCCAGGAGGGGAGGGGCTCTGGGCAGTCATTTCAACAGGAAAACGTCTCACCCCGGGGCTGAAACCCACCCCAAAAAAAAAAAGAGGCTTCCCTCCGGCAGCCAACCCCCCCAGCCCAGCCCAGCCCAAGCTTGGCTCTCCCCCTGGTTCCCAGTGCTGCAGCAGGATAAGGGGGTGGGATGAGATGGCAGCATCACTGCAGAGCAGCACACCCTGACTGCCAGCCCCACAGCACCTGCAGCCCCTCCACTGGCTGTGCAGAACAAAACATCCTTCAGCTCCCCCCCAGGAAGTGGGAAAGAAGCTCCCACCATCGCCCTGGCTCAGCCAGCAAAGCCCCAAGGACAGGGAAACAGTCACTTATCACTGAGGGAGAGCAAACAGACACCCAGGGAGAAGCCAAAGCCTCGCTCTGCGCCTCCTCTGAAGAGCAAACGGAGCAGCTCAGCTCCTCAAGGACAGCTGGCAGGATGGAGAGTCCCCAGGGTGGCAAAAGGGCTTTGGTTTAGGTCTGGCACTGCCTGGGGAGGGGGTTCAGCGTGCTCAAGCACATGGCTGGACATAGTGGGGCCCATTAAGGTTCCCTCTGAGCAGGAAAAGCCGAAGCTGAAGCTCCACAGTGGCTGCAGAATTAAACCAGGAGCCCCCAAAAATGGGTGGATCTGGAGGCACCTCCACCAGCTCAACAGCCAGCAGAGAGCACACCCCTGGCCCCTCCAACCCAGCTCTGAGGCTGGCACAGCAACCAGGGCAGGAGCTCCTATGGACAAGCCCAGAAAGGAGACGGAATATTTCCCAGCCTCAGGTCAGGATGGATGTTTGGGCTGCTCTGAGGAGTTCAGCAGCTCGGCTGGCACAGAGCTGAGCCAGGGCTCTGGGGGCAGAGGGGGGATGATGTCCTGGGCTGCACTTCAGGAAGGGCTGTGGCCAGTCAGCATCCAGCAGCCCAGGCTGACACCACCAGCACACCCACCAGTGACCACTGTGGGGTTTTAAGACAAAAGGCAGAGGATTCAGTTTCCTTTCCTACACTGCCACTAACGAATGCAGCTAACAAGGAAATCTAGGCTACAGCTCCCCTGAGCTTACACAACCAGCATCTCAATTGGGAGTGATGGGTCTGACTTGTCCTAGAGCCCTGAATCACCTCTGGGTACCTGCCAAGGGCAGACAGATCTTCCCCTCCTGCTTCCCAAGCCCCTGGGGAGGCTGAGACAGGAGCACAGAAAAGCCCAATGCCAAAAACCTCACCCAGTCCCTCCACCTGTCACGAGAGTCAAGTCAGAGAAGTGGGTCCATCCCACACCATGCAGGGTGACTCCAGGGAACCTTCATCCAAAGACCTTTAAGGTGATTGAGACCCTGAAGGCAGAGCCAAGGGAGACCTTGAAGGCAAAGGGCATGGGAAAGCTCATCCTGAAGCTGAGGGGGCAAAGGGAGACCCTGAAGGCATGTGTGGAGGAGAACATGGCTGTCCCACCAGCCCAGCTCCTCCCAAGGGTGAGTGTGGGGTTGTTGAGCTCCTGGATTCTCTGTTCATCTGAGTGAGAGGGGCCAGACCCCAAATTCTGGCTGCCACAGGCTCCTGGGCTCCCTCCAGAAAGCAGCTGTATCTGAGGCCAGCTGCTCCCCAGCCACCACACAACTCCAGACCTCAGGGGACTCCAGCCCAGCAGGGTCAGCTCCTTGGCTCCCCCCAGTCACCCTGGAGAGGGTCAGGGTGAGGGCTGGGCAGGAAGACACCTTCCCCACCACGGGCTGGAGGAGACCCCTCCACCACCCACCCAGAGAGGGGTCACCCCAGCCCTTCCTCACCTCCCCCTGCCTCATCCCTGATAGCCCCCCAGAGGATGAAGCAGCTCTAAGGGCACCCCACATCCTCCATAAGACCCTCATCCCCCTCTGAGTGGCCCCACAGGCCAGGGGACAGCCCCAGCTGCAAGCACCCCCACATCCCTCCCTAATATCAGGGTGCCCCATAACCTCACAGGCCCCTTGCACAGGAGAGGGCAGAATCCCTGCTGCATCCTTCCCCTACAGCCCTCTATAAGGTCCTCCTATACCCCCAGCACCCCCACCACAGCTCAGCCCAGCCAGAAAAGGCCCATCCATCCCCTACAGGCTCCATAAGGGCCCTTCACATCCTCTGTAGCCTCCATCAGCAAGAAAAGCTCCACATCCCCTATAGGCATCCCATACACCCTATAGGCATCCCATACACCCTATAGGCATCCCATACACCCTATAGGCATCCCATATACCCTATAGGCATCCCATACACCCTATAGGACCCCAGCTGGAAAATGGCTTCAGATCCCTCACAGGTCTCTGCATCCCCTATAGGCCTCTTGGCTAGAAAAAATCCCTCCCATCACCTACACCCCCCCACTAGAGAA
>JAAWXA010000092.1:49441-83854 GCA_038090715.1 Florisuga fusca
GGGCGGGAAGCGGGGCGGGAGGTGAGGGACCCGGTACCGCCACACCGGGCGGGACCTCGGCGGGAGCTTCGGTCACTCCAGAGCTGGGGACAGGGCTGAAGGGGATGAGAAGCCGCTGAGCACCCCTGAGCCGCCGTCGGGGGCGCCGGGGAGCCCACAGGCCTCAGCCTGCCGTATCGCCTGCGCTGGAGGCGGGGGGTGGAGGGGGGAGGCCGCAGACTGAGGCGTCTAGACAAGAGATTAGCGGGGCTGGAAGCCCCAGAAGAGGCCAGAAGCGCCTTATTTTAGCAGTAACGGAGCAGCTGGAGCTCCGACAGCGGGAGGCCCCTGGGCAGCTCACCACGGGGGGGGCCACCAGCTTGTGGGCACCGGGGAGCGGCCTCGGCCTGTCCTCAGCCCCAGCTCGGGGGGGCAGCCAGCCCTGAGGCGGGGGGGCGGCCAGCCCTGAGGGGACAAGCTCCCGGCTCCATCCTCCCGGCTCCATCCTCCCGGCTCCTACGGGCGAGGCTGAGCTGAGCCGAGCCCTAGGCCTCAAGGAAACAGAGCAGCTTCACGGGGGTGTCTTGTCCCCCCTTTGGTTTCACCCCCTCCAGACTCACAGACTCGCCTCAGCAGCCCCTCTGAGACACTCCTGACAAGGTGAGCTCAGCAAGGAGACACTGCTTCCCCCCAGGGTTATGGAATAGCTGAGGTATTAACCAATAAGCAGGTCAAATTATATGACTAAAAATCCTCTTCATCCCCCCTCAACTCTGACCCCATTATCTGCTCTTGTTTCCTCTGGTTTCCAGGGCTGGAGGAAGGACTGGCCTGTTGCTGCCCCTCCATCTGGGGGCTTTTCCTTGTCTTCACCATGCAGAACCAATGACTTCACCAGCATTTTCCTCATCTGATGGAGTAAAACCCACTGCATGCACCCAGCAACATCAATACAAAAACTATTTTCCAAACTTGCATAACACGAATCATCACGTTGACATTTCTCACACTGTGCAAGGCTGTGTCTCTGCAGCACAGCTCCACCACACTTCTGGCATAAAATCAGAAAAAACCAGGGCTGAAACATGTCATCTGAATCACTGGAGGTGCCACCAAGTGAGCAAAAGGCAAGTGGCCAAACACAAGTCCCATCTCTGTAGCTCACAGAGGGAGAAACAAGCAAAATTATTTCATTTTTTTGAATTCCTTTTCTTGGCATCTTTTCCCCAAACCAATTTATAAGGCCTTGGTGGCTGAGGGCAGGAGCTGCAACAGCTTGAGGTCCAGAAGCAGAGAAGTGAGCTGTCTCATTGCCCAGCAAGGAGAAAAAGCAGCCTCCTCCTCCCTGCTGGGAACACCAGCCAGAGGCTTTGGCCTCCCTGAATCCCCACTGTGCTGCTCAAACAAGCCCACATGGAAGATCTGGGATACCTGCTGCCAAGCCCTCAGGTACCACTGTTCCCAGGATTAACCTCCAGTTCCTCACCAGCCCTGATGCTGCCCAGCCCTAGATGCAGCTGGATGGCAACTGGGCAGTGGTTTTGGGGAGCTACTGACCCACATCCCACCTCTGTTGTGGGGTGAGGGTGCACTGAGCACTGTCAGGATGGAGATGGGAGTTGGGGACACTGTGGGGTCCCCTTTGCACCAGGACAGAGGCAGAGGCAGCAGCTCAGCCAGTGCCAGTGGAAGGTTTGGCCAGGGCTGCACCAGCTCTGCTCCTGATTCCATCTCCATGAAGACAAGAGGTGGCCAAGGAAAATGGGAAGAGGATCTTTTATGGCTCACATACACAGAAGAGCAGCCCTGAGGTGGTGGCAGGATGTGGCTGTTTTGTCACATCCCCCAGTGCCTTCCCCTGACCTCCCAAGCCCTCCCCACCCTGAGCCAGGACCAAGGGCACCCACCTCAGGCTGGCTCCTGTCACAGCCTGTTTGAAAAATCAAACCTGCTTCAGTTGTGCTTTTTTTCCCCCATTTTTCAGCTCCTTGGGTAGTGGTGATGGTGAGAGGGTGGTGTTACCCCAGGCATCCATCTCAGTCTCTGCTGGAGGATCTTGTGGCTGGGGAACTGGATCTACCACCCCACAAGGCAGGATCCTTCACTGCTGTCCTGGAAAGCTACCCAAGAGGAACTAACTTCTGTCACCATCAAATCCAAGAGCTTTCAATAAGCTGGTGATTTGCTGTGCACCTCCTCAGTGCACACAGAGCTGTGCCAGTGCTGGGGCAGCTGCACATGCTGCTGGAGGGGGAGAAAACAAGGCAGCAGGTAACTGCTCCCAGTTCTGAGCAGAGAGTTGTCTTTTTTTTTTTCCTCCCTAAAATATGCAGAAAAGAATCCCACAGACCAGCCTAGTTAGCTATTTCTTTATCCAGCTCCACTCCATGTTTTGTTCCAGCCTTGTCCAACTAAACGTGTATAAAAAAGTCCTGCCTGACTTCCCCTGGTGAGGGAAGGAGGCACCACACCTGCAAACACCATCCGTTTGGGGGGTGGAGAGGAGAAAAGCAAAGTCCTCTCCTTTGTCTACCAGATGTACTGCAAATATTAAATGGAAACTGAAAATCTCTTCAGAAAACCCCTCTCAGCCCTGGCCTGCCAGTCCCTCAGCATGTCAGAGACCCACACAGCTCAGCACATGCCCAAAGGCCACTTGGCTTTGCTGGGCCAGTCTGATTCATCTTCTTTTGCCAGTCCACAAGCGCCAGGGGAGCTGATGCCTCTCAGAAAAGCAGAGCACATCTGCCATGGAAAAAGCCCTCAGCATGTCTGGGGGGTCCCAGTGGCAAATTTCTACTCAAGAGCACCAGGAAAGCACGAGCTGGTAACTTCAGCCTCAGAGCTCCAGCAGTTAAACAGCACGTTATCCTCAAGGGCCATTTAGATGCCATCAGAGCAAGGAGGTTCCCTGCAAGACAGAGCTGAGTATTCCACAGCTCTGGGTCTTCCCACAGGGTGCCAAGGAGTTTCCAGATCTCTGCTTGTGTCCTCGTGCTGAAGTGATGGGTCTTTGTGTGTGGTGAGAGGATCACGGGCACTCCTGGTCCCCTCTGCTCCTATTTTAGGATGATGTGGTAGCTATCACTGGTTTCAGCTGCAAAAGAAGCAAAAGGATGAGTGGATCTCCTGGGATGAGTGGATCTGCCACAAGAGCTCCCCAAGAAGTTGGGAAGAGAAACACAAGAGAGAGCTGGGCAAGTACTCACCTTTCATGGTGTCCAGAACGAAACAGGATTCATCTTGGAAGTTCTGGATCATCTGAAAGAAGTCAGAGGAGCCAGCTTAGGCCAAGGCTGCATTTAAACATGGCTTTAAACACAAAGGCTTTGTGTTCTTCCACTCAGATTTAGAGCACTGAAAAGTCTAGAAGCTGCTCAGGCAGGAGCTTAGTGCTCTGGGAGGTAGGAAAAGGCACCAGCCATAAATATTTATTCCTTCCTCCAGCTCCCTAGAACAGAAGGTCCAAATCAGCAAGCTGAGAGAGAAACCATGGGATTCTGGGATGCAGGTCTGAAAGAAAAGTCCTCCCACAGCAATTCCCCTCCCTGTGAGAAGCTAGAAGAAACGAAAGCATGCAGGAGGGTGTGCACACAGCCTGGACTAGCTCAGGGAGAGCTGTTCACCCCTGATTAACCACATGGGCTGTCCCCAGCAGCACAGCAGCATCCCCAGGCACAAGCATCCTTGGCTCTGCAGGCTTCAACTACTAACTCTGACCCTTTGGAACTGAGATGGATCCTGCCTGAGGAACCCATTCCCCAGGGTCCTGCACGCCTGCCACAGCAGAGCTCAGAGCCCAGCCAGACACCAACCAGCTGCAGTGACCCAGCACAAAAAGCTTGAAAGGAAGGAGCAGGCAGAGGCTGTTACCTCATCACTGATCAGCACGTGTATCCCTGTCGGGCCTTGCTTGTAAATCTGGCTGATCTGTTGGGAAGAGATGCTGAAGAGCTGGGCCAGCTTTTCCGTCAGTTCCAGTGCTGTCAGTTCCTCCAGATAAATTGCATGGTACACTGGGAGGAGGAGAGCTGTGAGAGCTGCCCACCAAGTGCAGCTGCCTCAGCTGCACCCTGGCTGCAGAGACACCTCAGGCAGCGCCCCACGGGCTGGTCCAGGGAGCAGCTGCTGTGAGGAGCAGCCCCTGCACACCCCAGCTATCCAGCAGGTGAAACACCCATTCTGCTGTGCCCAACTCAGGCAGCTGCCACCTTCCCAAGCCCAAGCTGCTCCATCTACAGGCAGCTGCAGTGTCTCCAGTGTCTGCTCTTGCTGCATGGCTGCTGCCTGCCCTGAGCTGCATCAGCTCCACAGTAACTTGGCAGCCATGAGCATCCTGCAGTGCTTGTTCTGGACACTCCTTTAGGGAACTCCTTATTCTGTTTCAACTAACATCAGCCAAGCAGTATTTTGTACCAATCCTGGTGGTTTTCAATCCCAGCAGGATGGAAGTGCTGCTCTAGCCCCCTCCTGTTCACCCAACTCCTGTGAGGCACATCCTGGGGGGAAGCCAGAGGATCCGAATTGGAGCAGGACAAGGGAAGGACAAGCTGGCTGCTTTTGCACTTGCCACTCCAGTCACAGAGGTAGATAAAGGAGTGTCTGGCTGCTCCACAAATGTGGGTCACTTGTTGTCTGGGCAATGCTGGCTCCTCACAAGAGTTACCCTCTGTCAGCTCAGAGTCAGCAACACGCTGACAGTCAGCTTCTACAGCTACCCCTTTGGTGGCCAAGGAGAAAAATCATCTCTGTAAGACCAGGGCAAGTGAAAAAAGGCTTGCTGACATCTCTTAGACCCCTTAGCAAAGGCAAGCACAGCTCCTGGGTTTGTGTGCAGAGCCTGTATGAGGTCATGGGTGACTTGACAGGTCAGCTCACTGCCCCCTCACAGTGAGATGGGAACACCAAGGTGCATCAGCTGCAAACAAAAGCCACTTGCCCCCTGGAGGTGACACGAGCAGCCCTGGCTGTGAGAGGGGCCTTTTCACCAGCCCCAAACCTGGGGTGCACTGGTGTGGGGATGAGGGGATCAGACACAACTGGTACTGACTGTGGGCAACTGGAAACAGCTTCCACCACGTTTCTGTTTGCTCAACAGGCTCTTGTTTGTCCCCTCAGCCCATCGCAGCAGCCCAAGCCCCTGTGCCTCCAGCCAGGCTTTGAACCCCTTACCAAAAAAAGTGCTGGTCACTGTGTCTGCATCCTCGTGCTTTTGCTGGAGGTCCCTCAGCTGCTGGGACTCCTGACACACATAGATGGTCAGTCTGGGCCTCACCATCCTGTGGACAGAGCAGTGAGTGAACACCACTGGGTTTGCTCACAGACACCTCCAGATCCTGACACTTTGCCCGTGCTCTTCCCTCCCCAGCATCCTCAGAGGGAAAAGAGATCAATGAGCTCATTTGAAAGCAAAACCATCACGCTCATCCCCACCTCCCTGACAAAACAAAGGTTTTGGGAGAAGGGGATGAAGAGGTTGGCATGGTGCCAACCAGCTACCAAGCACCTAAATTCAATGGTTCACTCCTGAGGACTGAGCAGCCACGATTCAGACTGAGCTCTGCCACTAACACACACACTCCTCCTCCTCCTTCTTCTCTTTTTCCTCCTCCTCCTCCTCCTCCTCCTCCTCCAGGTCTCATTTTGCAGTGCAAAAGCTGGCAGCATCTATCCCTCATGCCCTTCTCCCCAGCACAGTAAGCATGACCACACTTCCCTGCTGTCTCTCAAACCATCCAAGGCAAGACATGGAGTCTCTGGAATGTTTCCCACCCACATAGCTCCTGCTGACCCACAGCAGAGACCTGAGCTGATGCCCTTCAGACTTTCCCTCCAGGAAACAGCCCGCCCTGTGCCTTCTCCACCCAGCTGGGAATTCTGAAATGCTCAGTCCCTGCTTCCTCAGGGAAATGTGGAAAAGAATATTTCCTTTCTGGGAAGATAACTCCCCTGAGAGGCAGTTCAGAGGATGAATGAACCAAGTGCTGGCAGGACTTTCTGGCTTGTGACTTGGTTCTCTGACACCCCAAGAGTAAAATAATTTCTAACACTTCTCACTCAGAGGGGTTTTCTTTCTTCTCTGGCAAGAGCCAAACAAGCAGGTGGAACCAAACCCAATTTACCTGCCATGCACCATCAGCTGTTCAGCAAACAACTCACCTTCCTTTCAAGGCATTGAAGAGCCGAATGCCATCCGCAGGGCCACAGATCTGGATAACATCTTCCCTGGTCAGCTTCAGCAAGTCTGCACCTAAAATGGTAAAAATCAAAAGGAGAGAAAGTCAGACAATCCACCCCAAGGTGTCCAGGATGGGGGCTCTGGGTATCAGTGCTCCTGTGCCAGCTCCTTCTCCTCCTGCTCACCATGTTCCCAGAATGCTTCTGCCTTCTGCTAACAACCTCCCACTGCTGCCCCCAGAAGGATGCTCACAAGTTTACCCTTTTTTTTCCAGACTGGTTTTGGAAGAGTGTATTTTGGTACAACCCTGCATCCTATATTATCACTCCCAGCTAGCTCTCCAGCACCTGGGTGACCCTGGATAACAACAAAGGCTGTACCACCAGGGAAGGAGAAGAAAATAAATGCCAAACATTTCTTTACACACGGTGCTTGTCCCCTGGGTCAGCATTTTCTCAGCTTGTTTTAAGACTGAAGGGTGGTAGGAGCTCTTGGAGGTGACACCACCCCAATGCCCACTATTTTGTCAGCTGTTCAGGGAACCATATTTTATTGTGTTACAAGAAAGAAACATTTCTATTCACGACAGTAAGAAGAAGATGGCCTCGGGAACAAGAGGAGGAAGAGAGACTCAGCACAGAGAAGGGGCAGAGAGGGAAGGAATGTCATAACCTACCTGAGAAGTTTCTGAAAAGCCGAGAAAAAGTGGAGAAGCGGTTTCGGTGGAGCCACTGCTGAGCCTCCTGGGGTGTGCTGGTAGGCAAGAGGTTCTGCAATGTCAGAAAAGAAGGGTCACAGCCTCCGAGGTGATGTGGAAACATTTCCACTGAGGGGTGAGCAGAGGTTAGCTCTGTCACTGTTTATAATGACACCCAATGAAGGCTGCAGCCTGGAGAGGTTTTGATTTAAAAGGCTTCAGAGGGACAGAGAAAGAGGAAGAAAGCAAAGGGGAAAGCACAGAGAAGATCAAGGCAATAAGTTAAGGTCACAAAAAGCTTCCTCACTGCTCCATGTCACTGTGCTGGACATTTTTCACCCCATCACCTCCCCGACTAGGAGTCAAAAAAAAGTTATAACTGCCCAAAGCTGCCAAACCAGAACAGTCTCTTCCCCAACAAACTACAGCCACCCACAAAAGTGTCCCCACCCCATCCCCAAACCCCATTTTCCAAACCATGCACCATCCTTACCACAAGCATAAGCTCTGAGGTGTGACTTACATCTGCGATCGGAGGGGGTGGCTCGGGCTGATGGTTTGGGGAGCCATTGCTAGGTTGGGAAGAAGAGCCAGAGCAGAACATGAGGCCAGCACAGCTCTTCCCCTTTCCAACATGCAATCCCAGCAGGCAGCAACCATCCCCCTCCAAATCCCATCACCAAGACCACCAAAACACAGGGACAGTCAGCTACGTGGCTGCAGCAGCAGCAGCACCACTGGGGCACTGCAGTACTTGGCAAGAACAAACAGCTGGAGAATTAACATTTCCCCATCATGTTAACATCCCCAGAATTAACATGATGGGGAAAGGCAGAGCAGGGCAGGTGGGAAGCTGCTGCTGCTGCTGCTCAGATGCACGTGGGCTCCTTGTGCAAGGGCTGAGCTCTGCTGCAGCCAGGAGCTGACAGCACTCAGCACCAAGGGCTTTAATTTGATTTTCCCCCCCTGCCAAGGTCTCTTAGGCTGCTTTCCACTTTGTAGCCAGGCCCTTCCTCTGACTATCAGTCACTGCCAGCTCAGACACACTGATCTCTTGTGTGAGGGGGTGCATAGAGCCAGCCTCTGCCCCAGACTTACCCTTCTCCAATGGAAAAGCTGCTGTGGGAACTGTTGAAGCCAGGAGATGGCAAGTTATTGACGTATGTTATCTCTGGCCAGGGAGAGCACTAAAGGAAAACTCAGGAGAGTCAGAGGATTGCTCTGAACACGTTCACACACGTGCTCCAGGCAGTGCAGGTGAAGAGCTACTTGCTGACCAACAACCAACTATGAAACAGAACTGAAGCAGGAGATTATAAGAGAAGCCATGCCAATTCACCACAGGCACTAAGCTCACATTCTTCATCTAAAAAGGCCAAAAGTCACAAGATTTAAACACAGTGGGACATGGGATCTGAGCCACTGCTTTGCCACTGGGCTGAGACAATGCCCAGCAGTCAGGGCACCTCTGCACAGAGCCAGGCAGTGGACAGAGCCCAAACTGGGCACTGAGGAGCATCCCCCAGTTCACCCAGTGCAGGACAAGGGCTTCCTCCCCAGGACTGTTCAGCACCAACTGCCCAGACAATCACATTTTAATAAACTGACACTTCCCACTAGCACGAGGAGGAAATAACAGAGTTTTCTGCTGTCTCATTGCCTCAGTGGCCTGGTGCCACCTGGGCAAAACAAAGCTTGCAGGGAAAGGTAAAAATCTTTTTTAGATCATCTTTTACAGCAGAGGAAAAAAAAAAATCATGTTTCCAGGCACAAGAGCCCTTTTTTTTTTAAAATATTTACTAAGAAATAACTCCTCTGGCTACAAAACTTATCCTGCTTTTGCCTTGCAGATATTAACAACTTGGCCAAAAGGTTGCAGGCTGTTTCCTTGCCAGCTGTGAGCCAGGTCTCCTGAAAGCACTGATGCCAGGAGCTGCATGGCAGAGCACTGCACCTCGGTGAGGATGGTGGTTTCGTAGGAGGGTTGGTATTTCTCTTTCTCATGAGGTGTTCTCTTCTCCATCTTCTCCCTGTCCGTCTTCTGCTTCCGATCAGCTCCTTTGGGCTGGAAAGCAGATAATCCTGTGAGAACAGCAGCATGGAAGGGTGGCAGCAGATAGCTGGATAGATGTGCAAGAAATGCAAGAACCAGCAAAGGTGACTCCATCTTCCATTCAGTTGTTTCTTTAGAGAGGCAAAAAAAAAAGAGCTGGGATGGTCTGTGCAGCAATTCACTACAGGGACAACATCTCTTCTGCACCAACTTGATCTACCCATGCCCCTAAAATGTGGCTCAGAACATCCGAACAAGGAAGTGAAATAGGAAGAAGAAACTTCTCCTGACAGCCTGTGTTGGCTCTGAAGGGACAAAGGCCACATCTGAGCTGCATCTTCATCCACCACCCTGAGAGGCAGCATTTCAGGCACAAACTGCACCAGAGCACAAGAGCTCAGTGATGTCCTTGTCCTTGCCACAGCCTTGAAAACATGTGTGCTTACTCCTTGTCACACACTGTCCTGCTGCTCCAGCTCCCACCCCCAGCTCGTGGCTTTGGGTTTCTGCAAATGACTCCCAACAGCAACCAGGTGGCTGTGCTGCTGGGGAGGCTGGACCCAGACAGAGCATCAGATCATCAGCACCAGGTAATAATAAAGCAAGGAGTTCAGACAGACACCAAAGCTCCTTGGGAGGATCTTCCAAAATTATAAGACTCAAGACTAAACATGGGAAGTTTCAAAAAGAGGCAACACAACCCCTGTTCTCCCTGTACCTTGTTCTTAGCTTCCTAGATTTGTAGTCTCAGTGTCATCCAGACTCCATCAACACCTTGACTCAGTTGACTCCCACCTCTATTCTCCTCTGTTGAGATTCCCCCTGCAGTGCTGTGACCAGCTCTGGGGTCCCCAGCACAAGAATGACACAAAACTCTAGTATCAAGTCCAGAGGAAGTCATGAAGATGATCTGAGAGATGGAGCAACTCTGCTCTGAAGCTAGGCTGAGAGCTGGGGTTTTTCTGCCTGGAGAAAAGGCAGTTTCAGGGAGACCTTAGAGCACCTTTCAGTGCCTGAAGGGGCTCCAGGAAAGCTGGGGAGGGTCTTTGACAAGGGGATGGAGGGATGGGACGAGGGAGATTGGCTTTAAACTGGAAAAGGGGAGATTTAGCATAGACATCATAAAGAATTTTTTTGCTGGGAGGGTGCTGAGAGCCTGGCCCAGGTTGCCCCATCCCTAGCAGCACTGAATGCCAGGCTGGATGGGGCTTGGAGCATCCTGGTCTAGTGGGAGATGTCCCTGCCCATGGCAGGAGGCTGGGACTAGATGAGCTTGAAGGTCCCTTCCAACCCAAACCATTTGTTGACAGAGAGGAACCAGGCAGCAAGTGGCAGTGGGAGGCCAGGAGGATGGAGAGTCACTTTAGCTGGCAAGGTCAGCCACATCCTTCCATCCATGATGTTCCCTGGGGGTGCAGCATGAACTGGGGCTGCAGTGTGAACTGGGGCTGCAGTGTGAACTGGGGCTGACTCCCATTTTTTTTCCAAGCAGGGAAACAAAGGTTTTTTTCCATGTGCTCAGGTACCTTGAAGACCTTGATCTGGCAGCTGGCAGAGTGCAGGTGCTCCGTGTACTCCCCATTCTCATTCTCCTTGAATGTATCTATCTGGACCCGGAAGGGCACCCCCTTCTCTCCTCCGTGCTTCCGCATGGTGAACTCCGTGCTGATACAGTGAACCTGAGGAAGGGAAAGTGTCCTGACATCAGGAATTCTGCCACGTCTGACTGACCACAAACCTCCCGTCCCCCTCCTGGGAGCCAGGGGAGCAAAACACAGAGCTGTGATGGGAGCACAGCAAGTACCCTCAGTGCTAAGGAGTCACGGGGAGGCCACGGCAGAAGTGGAGCCACATTCTCCCACCAAGTTTTGCAACTTCTTAACGTCACCCCCAGGCCCCAGAGCAGCAGGGCAGAGAGTTGGGCTACACCAGCTGCAACCTGTGACCCTGGGCAGGAAGGCCAGACTTCCAAAAGGTAATTTAGGCAGCTGGTGAGATGTGCAAAAGCATCTAAGTGAGATGGAAGCCACGACAAAAATGTTTAAAACAACTTATTGGTGGTGAGCTGTGCCTGTGTCTTGCTAACACAGCAACTGCTGCTCTCTTGCATTGCTTGAGGGGGATATTTCAGTTGACAGTTTTCTATCACTGTAGCATCTGGATGCTATTTCAGTGCTCCAAGTTTAAAGAAAGTATCTTCTTCCCCCCTGGAAAATTTATCTCCTTCCCTAGGCCCCTGCAACAGGAGTTTCCCCACTTGTCTTTTACCTGAATAAACACAGAAGTCCTCTTTGAAGGATCCCAAAGGAACTCCACTGTATTGAGCTGGGTTGGGTTTGCTCTAGGGTCAATGATGCCCACAGACATTGGGATATCTGTAGGGATACACATGGAGAAGCAGCTGTGGTTTGGAGAAGGAGGAGATTCCCAGGGAACACAGGGAAGAACCAAACGCATCTCTCCAAGCGCGGAATCGCCACGAGACTTTGTCCCTTCACAGCAAAGGCCCAGGGGACAGGCTTCAGGCTCCCACGTGTCCTCCAGCCCCAGCCAGAGTGCTGCCATGGGGACTCACCTATGTCCAGGATCCTGTCCCCAGGCCTGTTCCACCTCCAGCCCTCCAGCTGCTGATGCTCCGTGTACTGCAGCCGCCGGTCGTGGAACACCACCCGGAATATGCTCTGGAAGAGAGAAACAGTTCCTGCCTAGAGCTGCTGAGGAAACATGGCAGTCTTCAGGCTATGAGACATCTCCCAGAGGAAGCAGAGGGTCCTGAAACCTTCCTGGAGAAGCCAAAGCAGTGCAAGAAAGGCCAGATGGACCCTGGGAACAGAAGCCCATAGGCTGCAGCTGATCCCTCCCGAGGAAGGATTTCAGTCAGGGATCACCTCCTGGCTTGGCCCCAGGCCCCATGGGACTGGTTGGACACTACCAGCCAGGCTGGTCTCATCAAGGCAAGAGAAAAGGGAAGTGGAAATAATCCCTTGCCAAACCAGAGCTGTCCCACACATGCTTCAGGAAGGCTGCTGCAGGGATGCAGGATAACACCTCACTCACTGCTCCCCAGCTGCACGTGTACCTGTGCTCTCTGCTTACCTTTACCAGTTTCCCATTAATCTCTGGCAGCTCCCCAATTTTCCTGTTGTCCAGCATCCGGATTTCATAGGACTGCCCTGGGGAAAAAGGCACCTCATGGTTAGCTGGGCTTCACTGCTGACTCTCCTTTAACATTTTGACATCTTTTTCTGACACTCTGGACTTCATCTTCTTGCCATGTTTTAGTGAGGGCACAAGTACAAGCCATGACAGCCCCAGCTGTATAATGCTTCACTCCAGGAAGGGATAACCCTTCCTGCAACAGTGCTTTCCAGGAACTACCCATGTTAACTTCAGACCAAGAATGGGGAAGAAATTGATTACACAAGCTCCACCTTCAACAACTGCCAACCCTCATCTTCCAGTTCTACTTGAAAACAGGGGGTACAGCTTGAACCCATCAAACACACTCCACAGAACACCCCAGCACCAACACCCCTTTTAACCACCTTATATCACACAGATTTTAATTAGGTTAAATACTAGAGGTGATTCCCAGCAGCACTGTATGCAGAGAAAGCGGCACTTCCGAAAGGAGCGATCGGGGCTTTCCCATCAGGGCACTTTCCGTTCCCAAGGGGAAATTTCCCAAGGCAGAAGTTTATTTTTAGGGTGTTCACAGAACAAACCCACAGCCCGTGGAGGGGCGTGGGGCTTCTCTAACCTTGGTTGAGATAGGTGAGGGTTTCATCGTGGAGCTTGACGGCCGGGGAGGTGGCGGCACACAGCACGTACTGGAAGGGCAGAATTTTGTTCTCATTTTCAGGAGGCAAACTTGACTCTTCCTGCTTGAAGATGGGCAGGGCAAGGACATCACTGTGAAGAGATTTATGAGAAAGATTCATTTTGGCTCTGGATACACAGAAATGATGCATTTGTGTTTAGTTCCTCCTCCACCTAGGAAGAGCTTTCGTAGAATGGTTTGGGCTGGAAGGGACCTTAAAGATCATCATCAAGATCCAACCCTCCTGCATGGGGAGGGACATCTTCCACTGGACAAGACTGCACAAGGCCTGGATCATTCTGGCCTTGAACACCTCCAGAGAGGGAGTATCAACAACCCACTTGGCATCTCCCACGTCCAGTCTAACTCCTCACCCACAGGCTGTGCTACCCTGCAGCCAGAAATGAGGTGCTACTGGGTATGAAAGGGCAACCATGAGAGCTGAGAGGCTGGATGCCACTGCCAGGATTGGGAAAGAACCTGGGACCCATCTCCAGAACACAGACCAGGGATTTGTGGGATGTGGTTTGAGCATCTGATGTGACAAGGTCCTGATCCCCATCACTGCACTTGTGTATGGGGTGTTTGACCCTGTGGGAATCCTGCTCCTCTCCTTTGCTCTGGGTTTACCTCAGACTCAGGAGGAAAGGGCTGGTATGACTCCCCAAAATATGCCAGCGTTCCTCTGGGAGGGTAATTTTTTAGGGCAAAGTACTTCTCCTGGGGCGATGAGCATACACTGCATAAAACCAAAGCAAACAGCCACGGGCTACACACAACAGCAGTGCAGGAGGAACGTGGGACTAACACTGGATATTTGGCTACATCTGAGGGCAGCAGAAGCCTAAAACCAGCACAGGGGCTGCGCTGCCTCCCACCCTCCACCACGCCCACCCCACAAAACGACTGCCCAGGGAACCCCTAAAGCCACGAGCAGCAGTGGGCTCTTTGGGACCTACTGCTCCATCCACTGCCCCATTCATCCACTGCTCCATCCATCCATCCACTGCCCCATCCATCCACTGCTCCATCCATCCACTGCCCCATCCATTTATCCAGCAGTGACCCCTGGGGGACTCCACTATTTACCCACTGCCCCATCCCTCCATCCACTGCTCCATCCATCCATCCACTGCTCCATCCATCCATCCACTGCTCCATCCATCCATCCACTGCTCCATCCATCCACTGCTCCATCCATCCACTGCCCCATTCATCCACTGCTCCATCCATCCACTGCCCCATCCATCTATCCACTGCCCCATCCATCCATCCACTGCCCCATCCATCCATCCATCCACTGCCCCATCCATCCATCCATCCACTGCCCCATCCATCCATCCATCCACTGCCCCATCCATCCATCCATCCATCCACTGCCCCATCCATCCATCCATCCACTGCTCCATCCATCCACTGCCCCATCCATCCATCCACTGCCCCATCCATCCACTGCTCCATCCATCCACTGCCCCATCCATCCATCCACTGCCCCATCAATCTATCCACTGCCCCATCCATCCATCCACTGCCCCATCCATCCATCCATCCACTGCCCCATCCATCCATCCACTGCCCCATCCCCTGCCCCCAAGGGCCACCACCACGACCCAGCGCCCGGTTCCCTTTGACACTGCGGTCTCTGCTGCCCACCAGACCCGGCCCACACGCATCATTTCCCGGCTCCATCGCCCCCTTCCCCATCACCTCGCAGATCCTCAGCCCCNGGGGAAGCTCCGGCGCTGGCGGGTTCGAGTCCCGGCCCCGGCTCATGCGTGCACTGAGCTGCCCCAACCTCAGCCACCAGCTCCAGGGCGGCATTTTTCTCCTTTCTCGTAGCCGCTTTCCCAAAATCCCGAGTCCTGGGGGCATCGGGAGCCACGGCAGGGTGCCAGGAGCAGCTGCATCCCCGCATCCCTCAGGGTTTAGGACTGGGCAGGGTGAGTGGGGAACACCCCCCACTCTTCCTTCACCCCGACTCCGGAAAAAAGGAGAAAGGGAAAGAAAAAATACTGTTTATTTCACACCACTACATCAAGTGCATCAGTCTGCCATGTCCCTGGCACGGTGACCCAGCATCCCCTCCCCAATCCCTCAACCTCCTCCCTCCAGCTCCCTCACCTCTCCCCATCGCTCCCCAAGCACCGGATGGAGCCCCCAACCCGCCTGGTAGCCGGGTTGAGGGGAGGGGTGCTGCCTCTGTGATGGGTTTCACTCCACCAAACCCCTCCTGGGAGAGGGGGGAGCCCCATCACATCCCCACCAACACCCAGAGCATCATCCCTGTGCTGGGGGAGGTCACACCAAGCAGCCCCTCGCACTGGTGGGCTGGAGGCAAGGGAGCCGCAAAATCAAGGGGGAGTGAAATGAAATCTGGGCTCACCCCTAGTGAGCCACACCACTACCTTGGAAACAAGGAAAAATGGCTCAAAAATGAAAATCACTTCTCGGGGGGGGATAGGGGGGGAGAGGGCTCTACACCTGGGGAGCAGGAGAGGCAGTGCCTGCAGGCAGAGGGTCCATCACCACGCACGTCACGGGCAAGAGGATGCACGAGGCAGGCATGACACCCAATGTGAACACGCTTAGGTCATGTGTGATGTGGAGGAAAGGGGACAGACAGACACGCAGGGACACTTACAGGCACAGTGAGGGGGGGCAAAGACCCCTGCACCCACTGCAGGGCTCGGGGGGACAAAGTCGGTGGCAAAAGTGCTGATGGCAGGAGGTTGGGGTGGGCAACGGAGGAGAAGATGTCCCCCCCCACGCCCATCCCTGGTTTAGGGGATCTGGAACACGTTGAGTTTACTGGTGTTCTTCAGGGTCTGCCGGCGGTTGCAGAACCAGACACGGACGACTTCGCGGTCGTAGTTGAGCTCCTTGGCGATCTCGGTGATCTCCTGGCCCGTGGGCAAGGCGTTCTTCTCGAAGTAGGCGTTGAGGGCCTCGATGGCCTGAGGGGTGAAGGAGGTTCGGCGCTTCCTCTTTTTGGAAGGTTCCCCCCCCACGAATTCCATCAGGTTTTGCTGCCCCTCCTGGTTACGCAGCTCGGCTTCACTCAACCACTTCTCCAGCACCGGTTTCAACTTCTGGGCGCTCTTGGGAGTGATGTCCAGCTTCTCAAACCTGCCACGGGCACCGAGAATCCCTCAGGGATGTGACAAGGATGTTGGGGGGGGGGAGCAGAGGGGACACTGTGACCCACTTGGGGCCAACTGTACCTGCAGATGGCTGACTGGCTGTAGGCAGGTCCCTCGGTGGCTGTCAGGGCCTGTCCCACCTGTGTCTGCGTCAGCCCCAGGGACAAGCGTCGGATCTTGAAGTTCTTGGCGAATTCCCGGATCTCCTCCAGGTTAATCCCATCCTCTTCCGTGCTGTTGGGAGCTGGGGGCTCTGCCAGCAGAGGAACATGGGGGCTGCCATGAAATGCTGCCTCTGTCCCCCCCACAATGACCATCCCCTCTGTTAGGCTGGCTGACAAGGGCTGGGGGTTGCTGGGCACCTCCAAGGATGCACAGCACCAGTGCACAGCTTCCTTCCCCCATCCCAGGGGATCCCAGACCCTAGGATCCCTCTCCCCAGGGGATCCCAATCCCCTCATCCCCCAGTATCCCCTGCATCCTCTCCCTATCCCAGGGGATCCCAGTCCCCTCACCCCCCAGCATCCCCTGCATCCTCTCCCTATCCCAGGGGATCCCAGACTCCAGGATCCCTCTCCCCAGGGGATCCCAGTCCCCTCACCCCCCAGCATCCCCCGCATCCTCTCCCTATCCCAGGGGATCCCAGACCCAGGGGATCCCTATCCCAGGGTCTCCCCAGGGGATCCCAGACTCCAGGATCCCTCTCCCCAGGGGATACCAGTCCCCTTATCCCCCCAGGACCCCTCACTATGACTCACTGGAGACCAGCTGGCTGATGGTGGGGGTCTCGGTGCAGGTGATGGGGACAGGCACCGAGGCCTTCGTCACCGGGGCTGGGTTTGCCATCACCACGGCCGGCTGGATGGGCTGCACCTGGGGCAGAGGGGGTGGTCAGCACCCCAAAAAGGGGCTCCCCCTCTTCCAGCACCATGGCCGGGATGCTCCCTGCCCAACAGTTCCACCCCTTGAGGTAGCAGGAGAGTGGCCACCACGTTGCTCTTGCTTACAGTGGAAGTGAGACAGCCTGGGACACTGAAAACCAGACAGCTCTGTTCTGGGAAGGGGGACATGAGAGTTTTGCACAGGGTTTGGGGTGTCCCACCATACAGGTCTGGAGATGCCCTGCACCTCTGCTCACACAAGGATGAGACTTGGTCCCTCCCATCCCAGCTGGGAAATCTGGTGGCCCCAGAGAGCAGGGCAGCACTCTGGGGCAGGAGGGCATATGTTCCCAGGATGCTTAAGAGCTCACAAAGTGGTCCCAAAGCAATCTGGCTGCCACACAGCTGTCTCCCAGAGGTGCCCCACATGGACTCAAAGCAACACGGCTGGGGACACTTGTTCCTTTGGCCACTGGCCACCAGCCTGGTGCCCGTCGCTCACCTCACTCTTGGTGGGGGGCTCAGGAGTGCCAGTTTTCTTGACGGTAGCTGCCTGGATGGTGCTGCTAGCCAGCGTGGCGATGACCTGGCCCTGGGCATTGAGCAGGAGCTGCGGCGTCACCGCCTGCACCTGCAGGTTCTGGGCAGGCAGAGTGGCCGGGGCAGGGCTGGCTGCTGCCATCCCCGAGGGATTCACCACCCACGGCAGCGTCCCGATCACCTGGGCAGAGGGAGGAGAGCCACGGCTGGGGGGTGGCATCCAGCAAACACCCTCACTCAGGGTGGAAAACACACACCGGCTGCGTTCATCTCCTCCTCCCTCAGGAGAAACAACCCCAGCGGGGGCAGCCGGCAGTGGGTTTGGAGGGGCAGGTCCCTCCCCAGAGGTACCTGGCCCTGGGCGTTGGTCAGGATCTGGCCCGTGATGCCTTGCACGCTGGAGATGGTGTTGGCGATCACGGGGGTGGCTGCTAAGGAGCCGAGGAGCTGGGGTTGGCCCCCCAGAGAAGCTGCACTGATCTGCAGAGAACCGAAAGCTGGGGGTCAGAGACACGGGGGCACCACGGCCACCACGTCCCCCCCGTGCGTGGTCAGCCACCCCCTTCCCCATGGCAGGTGGCTCCTGCCTTGCTGCTGTGAGGGGATGCAACCCCTTGACATCCGTAAATCTATCCGTTAGGCTGTGCACAAAGCACAGACAGCTGTCCCGTGCCAGCCGTGGGGAAACTGAGGCTGGGATCTTGCACCATCCCCCGGGAGATGACGGCCGAATCAGGGTGCTTCATCTCCGAGGAAGCATGACTTCTCATGGCTCTCCGTGGCCACGGAAGGCACCAGGTAAAGGGCAGCAGGTGGCAAACTTGCCCAGCTCCATGCCACAGGCAGCCAGACTCCTTACTATGCCAGGGTTAAAGGCAAATCCGGCCGGCTGGACGGTGATCTGGGTCTGTGTCTCCAAGGGCTTGGCCACAGGTGGGGTTGGTGCTGCAGCGGGCTGTGGCAGGATGGGGGGCTGGCTGGGTGAGGAGGGGAAGATCCCTGGAGGCTGGAGGGGGGCTCGGGGCTGGACTGCAGCCTGCAGTGGTGAGACAGGCGGCATGGGCGCGGAGATGGCGGCGTTCAGCACGGCGGCAGCTGCAGGGGAAGGAGATGGAGACAGGGTGAGCTGGGTACAACGGGGACAGTGGTGGGGCCCTGAGCTCTGCATCGCCCCACAGCTCGCTGTCACCTCCCAAATGGAACTGAATCACCAGGGGATTCCTCTCTGCACGCTCACAGTCCCCCAGCGCCTGTGGAACAGGCAGGGCTGAGCTCCCCACTACAGCAGGACTGATCCTGCCTGTCCAAAGAGCTGGATCTGACCCAAACCAGGCACTGTCAGCACATGGATGGGGTCAGGGCCACCTCTGGGCTCCTCGTTGCTACAAATCACTCCTGGGCAGGCTCCTTCCCTCACTAGAGCTCAAGAAGAGACAACTCCCTCTGAAAGGGAAGGGCAGGAATCCCGCCTGGACACTGCTTGGAGAGGCACCCAAACCCCTTCTCTCACAGGTCTCCCCCTTGCCAAACATCAGCTACTGCAAGGGATGCTATACCCAACCCCTGAACCTCACCCAGGCCTCACACCCCAACCCTGGGTGCTGCCTTCCCCCCAGCTGCCATCGTCCCCCTGCCCTCCTCTCATGCTCCTGGCACCTTCTGTATGCAGGGAGCCACAAAAATCCAAGGCTGTTTCAGACCCCTCCTGAAGAGGACGGCCTGGATTTGGCATAAGCTGGGGGGAGAGGAATTAAGGAGGCTGCAAAGCAGAAGAGCATGGGTTACCTTGCAGATTGGCTACAGGTGATTTGAAAATTCCCCCTGTAGGAGAAGCAGCCGTCAATCCGGGGAGGGCAGCGACCGTTGCTGTAGGAAATGTCCACACAGCCAGCCCCTGCTGACCTGCCACTTGACCTGCAATACTGATGGGGATAAGAAGAGGTTGAGTAACTGTCCCTGCTGGAACCATTACTCCTGTCACAACTGTTGCTAAGTTTTCCTGAGTCAAGACCTGCAAGAGTAAACAAGATTTAAAAAAGAACAAAAATCAACGCCACTGCAGACAGCATCAGCGGAACATAAGTCTTTGTAAAGGGGTGTGCAGACCCGGGGGCTGGGCAGCCCAGGGTCCCTCCCATCTCAGCAGCTGGGTTCCCAGCTCTGTGGAGCCCCTTCTCCGTGGGGAGACAAGGGGATCTCTCCACCTCACAAACCACCCGACGCATTTTCTGGCAGCACCTCAGGGGCACGAGGCCCTTGGCGAGGGCAGCAAGCAGAAAGAACCCGCCTTGGTTCGGGGCATAGGGCCTACACCCCGTGCCACAGGCAGTTCTCTCTGCCCTCAGGTTTGCCTACAGCAAGCAAATGCCTCCCAGGGGTCCCCGCCGTACGCCCCCCCCCTCCACTCCACCCCTCTCCCACTCTCCCATCACATCCCGTGGCTGTGGGGTAGTTACCTGTGGGGTGGCCTGCACGGCCAGCGGGGCCAATGTCTGTGTCTGCTGGCTCGTGGTGTGGCTGAAGGTGCTGATGGAGGGGACGGTGCTGGGGGATGCTCCGGCTTCCAGTTTTGCTTTGCCTGGGGAAGGGCAGAGGAGAGACGTTGGGGAGATGCTGCTGGTCGGGCAGCTGGTCTGCACCAAGGATGGGGATGAGGGTAGGGGGCACCCAAATTACACAGACCCAGAGCATGAATCCCCTCTCACGGGGTGTCCCAGGTGAGCAGCAGCACCATGGAGTCAGTGTGAAACCCAGCGTGGGGTATCCCTGGGCAGGTCATAGGGTGCAGGGGAGGCTGCCTGAGGGCTTCTGATGGGATGTTTTGGGGAGGAAGCAAAGGAGGGAGAAGGGAGAGGTTTGGGTGATTTGGGGGATAAGTGTGGGAAATAGGAAGGTTGGGGGATCAGGAGTGGTGGCGTGTGAGTGGTTGCTGGGCTGTGGGCACCTCTTTCAGGCTGTCAGATCCAGCAGGAGATACTTTCCTCCACCAGCAGCCGGCTCCCAAATTAGCAGCAATTAAAGCGGTGTCAGCCCCTGAGCTTGCTCCCCGGGAAGGGAGAGCTGGAAAAAGGGAAGGGACCTCAATCACCCGGCCAGCAGCTGGCAGAGGGGGGAATGAGCTTCATTGGGTGTCTTTCAACCTCCTGCCCAAATTCACAGAATATATTCATACTCCTTAGTTATCATGAACACATGAATAAGAGAAAGACTGGCTCCTAATCTATATTTATTACCTGTAAAGAGCCTGTGTTTTGGGGGATATCTCTTATTCTGCTCAACTTCTAATAACGGCAGCCCTTGAGTATAAAATCCACTTAATTCTCTTCTATTTTTGTAAAAACAAATACACCCTTTTCCTGCTCTTTCCTTTGGCAGAATAAAGTTTTACCAATAAACACCTTCCTCAGCTAAACGCCAGGCACTTCTTGGGTTTTATTCTTCACTCAGATATAACTGCAGGTCTGGAAGGTTTTAAAAAGCCTTTCTTGTTTTGTTTTACATTTCCTACCAAGCCCAAGCACTGATCACACCCAGCACAGCCCATGCCACGGGGCAGTGATGCCACCAGGACCCATGAGTTTCCTGCAGTCTCTTGGGCTCCAAGGCTTGAGCATCCCCCAGCACAGAGAGACACTCATCTCCTCCTCCTACCAACCAGCCTCAAACAAACTCCATACTGCCTTTTTTTGTTTGTTTGGGTTTGGGTTTGGGGTTTTTTTGTTTCTTTGTTTTTTTACAAAAGTGCAGGAATCTGCTGGTGTTCTGGATACAGCCTGGAGGTGACAACCAGAGAAAAGTCCTGGTAATAAACAAAGCACTTGAGTGGCAGGAGAGGGGAGAGGAGAGGGGCACTTGCAGGCAGATTCAGGATGGATCTGCAGGAGGACTGGGGTGCTGGCCAAAAGCAGCAAGGAATGAAGTGGAATCTCTCCAAAAGCCTCTTTCCAGAGCTGCATTCCTGGGAGAGAGGAAATGCCCCCGCAGTGAGCTCGGCACCCCAGGCAAAGGGGAGAGAAAACCCAAGTCCCTGCTCTATGCTGCTGAAGGAAAACTCATCTCCCCTGCAAAACTCATCCACAAACCCTCTCTCCATTTTGAGCTGGTGTTGGAGGACTGTCCTCAATGCAGGAAGCTTTTCCCCACCAGTTAACTCAGTTAACTGTTTTGTTTTTTTTTTTAACTCCTGTGTTTGGTACCAGGATGCCACAGAGCAGGGTGTGGTCTGGGTCTGCCCCTCACCTTCCCTTCCACCCCCACCCTCCAACTCCATGTCCAGAGTCCAACTTGTCCTTGCAGGGATGGACTGAGAAGGGCAGGCCAGGGAATGAGCCCCAGGGACAGAAAACATCTTACCAGCCACCTCCCCGCTGCAGGGGCTGCGGGTGCTGGGCAGGCCCTCTGCTCTGCCCGCCTGAGCGGCCTCTCCCAGGGAGCCCGCTGGTACCTCCCCTGGGGGCATTTTCAAGGGTTTCTGGTCCTCCTCGGCTGAGAGCGGGGTGTCCACGCCGACTTCCAGCACTCGGATAGTTTCATGGCTGGACATGACAATAACCTGCAAACGTGCCCCAAAATGTCCATCAGCTGCGGGCACCTGACCCCCCCAGCGGTGTCCCCAGGGCCCAGCAAAGCAGCTCACCCACCCCAAGCAGGACAGAGCTTAGGGCAAGCCCTAAAACAAAGCAGGCAGAATCGTTCCTCTCCCCTTGAGGAGGGCTGGTGGGGGGACTGCAGCCTCCCCAGCACCTCGCTGCCACTGGTCACCAGCAGTTCTGGGCTCTGATGACACCAGCATGGCACCAGCCCCAGCAGAACCAGCAGCACTGGACCAGCAGCACTGGAGTGAGTGCTGATCTGCAGCCCCACGGCTCTGACCCCGGGGCAGGCAAGCACTCTGAATCACATCATTTCCCCCGTGGGACATTATTTGGGGACAGGTGAAGTGACAAGCAGAGCTAACTGCTGCTCCTCCAGCTCTCCCATGGCTGCTGGCCATGCAAAGGGCTCTTGCAAACAGCACCCACAGCCTCACCAGGCTGCCTGAGACCTTGCTCTTCCTCTTCATTATTAAAAGCCACCAATATGAGGCAGCCAAGCTCCAAAAGATGGAGCTGAACATCTGCATACCCACCAGGCTGGCTCTGAGCATGGGGCAGGGGCACAAGGGGGTTTTCACCCCAGGCAGTGTCTCTCAGGCTGCTGCCAAACCCCAACCCTTCAGCTCTCCCAGTCTTGGGGTGCAAAGGGGTGCCAGGAGATGGAGCTGCTGGTGCCCATACCTGCTCATTGACCATCAGTGAAGCCTCCTGGGGCTGCACGGCCTCAGTATCCATGGTGTCCCGGCAGAGGGAGAGGACTCAGACCTTTCACATGCTGCAAGCAGGGGACACAGGAAGGTCTGTCACCGACCCCATGAAAGGCTCAGGGGTCACACACTGGCTCAACTCAAGAGTGCAGAGCAAACCTGGTCTCTCCCACCACCTCCCCACTTGCCTCTGGCACAACCACCCACCTCTCCCCCTGGAAGTCATGGCAGTGAAGAGCTTGGTAATGCCCTCCTGCCCCACACCCTGGGGATGCAAGCTCCTCCCTGGGGTAGGCTTTGGCATCTCTGGGACCTCCCACCACCTCCTGTCCTCTTGGAGTCTCATTTGTTAGGGAAGCATCAAAGGTACAAGCAGCAGAGCAATGGAAGGATTATTCCAAGGGTCAAGCCTTTTCCCCCTCTCCTCTCCTTCTGGGGGTTAAGGATGCAATTCCTACAGCCTGTCTGAAAACCCCCAAAAACCAGGCAAAGCCCAAGAGCCTGCCCATGTTCAAGCCCTGAGCAGGTCCCCAAAGTCCTCACATGACACTTTGCAGCTCTCCCAACCCCCTGATACTGGCCACAAGAAGCAGGAGAGTCAATCTCCCCCTTTCCTGAGGGGACCTAAACTGATGGGGATACTTCATTCAGCTGGTGAAATGAGGGAGGGAAGGGGACTGGAGGGAAGGGGCTCAGCCCATCTCCTGGAAGGCAACTCTTCTTCCAGTGCCCTTCATGAACTCCTTTGGTCACCTATTGTCCTCTCCCTGCCTTGCAGACACAGAACTGCCTTTAGAAGGGGCTTATGAATCTTTTATTAGGAACGTCTCAGGGATGTATTTAACCAGCCATCCTCCTGGATGACATTCAAAACTACTCCATACACGTGTGAAGGTGTTCTTCTTTGTCTAACTACTCAGGAGCCTGGGGGGCACGTTGATGCCGGGACGTGCAGCCATACCCCAGCTCCCCCCACCCCAAAATGCTCCCCCCCAGCTTGGGTGCTGCCCATCCCTGTGCTTGGCCTCACCCTGTCTGTACCCCACAAAGGGTGCTGGCCTCACACAGCCCAGACAGCCCAGCCCTCCTGACCTCTGCAAATCTGAGCTTGGGAAAGAGGCAGAGTTCAGGCAGAGGGTTCATAACTCACCCAAAGGGGAATTTCAGTCCCAAACTTGTGTTGCTGCAGCTCATCCCTTTGTTTCAACCTCTGCCAGGCAATCTGGCATGCTGCAGCCATCCCCTGCCACTCTGCTCCACTGGCCCATCACCTCAGGCAAGGAGGCACTTCCAGAACCCAGGGAACGTTCCCCAGTGCTGTTTTATAAGCCCTTTATCATTTCCCTGTGTCTTAGGAGCCACCAAGCTCCTGCTGAGGCCACCAAGTGTATCCTGAGATGGAAGTGGCATTCCTATGCAATTAGTAAACAGCTATTTGGATCCTGCTGGTCCAAGGGGGCCTAAATTGAATTAAGAGCCAAATTCTCATTTGAAATTCAACAAGGGCTGAGCATCTAATTCCCTCTGGCTGGCTTTGGTACACAGCATTCATTATTTTTTACCTGCAGCCAAGTGACACTTGGGGTCTCAGCAGAATGGGGGTACTTCCTTCACCCAGAGCTCCCCCCAACTCTCCCCCTTCCTTGGCCCTGACAGGCTCAACCCAAAACTTCAGGCAGGACCCAGAAACAGCCTTTGTGCCCGATTCGGAGAGGACTTTCAGAGCAGCCAGTGTCTGATCTCTGGTAGCTGCTGTGGATTTTCAAACCTGGCCATAGCTCCAGTGCAGAGAACCACCCTGGGATGCCAGTGCAGAGTTTAATTAACTATTTATTCCAGTGCAGTGCTGACTAGAGCAAGGGACAACTGAGTGGTTTATGCAGGCAGCTGGCATGATAAAAAGTTAATGAGCTCTCTCCAGCAGCCAGAACCCAGCAAATGGTGAGAAAGCCAGAGCAAGGGCTCACTGTGTAGGCAAACCAGGCACAGCCAAGGTACAAAGTGTCCCACTGCACAAAGAGTGACCAAGGGAAGGGAAATGCCCCAGAGGAACTTTCTGAACTTCTCTGGAGAGCAGCTGGCAAGGGGGAGGGATGCTGGGGACACAAGGGGGGGGTGTGACCCCACAAGGTATGCTCCAGGTAGCTCTTCTATGTCACTTTATCTTCCCCCTGGCCCAGATGTAGCCCGGCACAGGCAGAGCAGCCCTTGGGGCTTTGCTAATGAGGGTTGAGCCCACAGAGTTTTGGAGCAGCTTTTTCCTACACCTGAGCCTGGAAGAGGTGGGAAAGCTTCCTGCCCTCGTCCCATCACCTTCTTGTCACCATCCCTGCCACCCCAGGGGTCTCTCCCCATTTCCCCCCTATGTATGTCACACAGGGGGCCCCATCAGAGGAGGCAGCTGAGCCCAAACTGGGATCCCAAATGGGCAGCGGAAGGACAGTGAGGGGCAGCTGAGGGGCTTTGTGGCATCTGGGGAGACCCCTCCTGCACAAACCCACCCAAACCCACTCATGGAGCTAGCACAGAGCTGGATGGGGAGCACAGTGATCCCCCAGGAGTGCTGCAGTGCTTCCCAGGGCAGCGTGGGGAGAGGTGGGAGGCAGCCCCATACTCACTCACTGTTTGCTCTGGGATGAAGGGACACTCCAGACAGGAGACAGAGCTGGCTGCTGTGTTCTGCTCCTCAGGAGGGCTGATGAGCTGCAGCACTGTGGGTGAAGCTGTTGGGAAAGAAAAAAGCAGAACTGCCTTGGTGTCGAGCTCAAGCAAGCTCTTGGCTACAGGGACAACTCAAGAGCATCCCCAGCCCCAGGGATCTTCATCCTCCCAGAGGTGCTGGGCAGGAAGCAGAGAGGTTGCACAGGAGCCTCTTTTATACACAGAAATATGCAAACCTACTTTATCTCCAGTTATATTCTATCACTAATATACAGGATCCCTTAACTAGTTCTTTGCTCCTAAAGTGGCAGTGCTTGATACTTTCCTGGCTCAAAAAGTTGGGGGGGCATTTGTTAGCAGGGGTCCCTCCAGCCTAGGGGAGTGTATTTTAGTATTCTAACAGTATGTTAATGGGGTAAGTCCAATTAGTCAGTGCTTTTTATTATGTGTTTCTACTTCACACCAAGGTAAGCTGTGGGAATATTCCCTTCCATCTCTCACGTCGGGTTGTTGACTCCAAGGAAAGTTTCTTCTCCAGTTCCCATTATCTTCAGTGTTTTCTGAAAATTCTCTGTGCTTCTATCCTCTTACACGCTTTTCCCCAAATTTTACTTATTTTATTTAGTAGGTGACATCCCATCCACTCCAGTCAAAGCCTCTCTCAGCACCACAGATTTATTCCAACCGGAGTGCTTAGAGGCTGCAGGGGGGGTGATATCCCTGCTCCCACCACTGATTTATCTTTGCATGAGCCACAGATCTGTTCAGGCCTGCCCCGTGGGAGAAAAGTCAAATAACACGGAGAGAAAAAGAGGTATTTTTCTCAGAACCATGCAAAGAGACCAATTAGTGCACTGGATGATTAAACAGACATTTCAGAGCGTGCTCCAGCTTTGGGACTGAGCTGCCTCTCCTCCAGCAGACACACAGGTCAGCAGCCCCATTTCATTTAGTTTTGTTTCTCCACACTTGAAATTTTTTTTTTTTTTTTTTTTTTTTGCAATTAATTGGACAAATAATTTGTCCAGATGGTGGTGTTAAGTGCACATGGCAAGGCGACAGCCATTTTGCAACAGATGGCAACAAGAAAATTAAATGCACAAAATAATAATATTTAAAAGAAAAAAGAAGNAGGGAAGGGAAGGGAAGGGAAGGGAAGGGAAGGGAAGGGAAGGGAAGGGAAGGGAAGGGAAGGGAAGAATAATTTAAGATGCTCCGAGTCTCACTGTGAATATAATTGCTGTGTTAATTACAAGTGTTGATGAGTCAGAGATGTATCCACTTAGATCCCAAGTGGGTGGAAATCTAAATTTGAACAAACTTGCCACAGGTAAGAAACCCTAAGAGGTTAATTAAACCTGCTCCACAAAGAAGACATTTTGGATGTGGCTACAGCTGGCTAATTACTTGATGTCATTATCCCGGATTAATTCCTTTGGATGGACACTCTGATCCCAGGCTGAGGAGTGTGAAGGTGCCATAAGCAGAGACCAGCTCCACAGGGATGAGCCCTAAAGGCTGGTGCTAAACCACCAGCTCCTGCCCAAGGAGGATCTGCAGAGTCACAGCCCAATGCAGAGGAACAGACACCCCTGGGACCTCCCAGTACAAAGTGGACCAGTCCAGGTTGTGGTCACATTCCTGGGAAATGAAGCATCACATCAAAGCCCCAAGCATCCCTCACCCCCAGCTCACCAGCTCGCATGACTTTTTTCCCACCACATTCAGAGAGAAAGATCCAGGCTGAAAATGATGCCACCAGAGGGAATTATTTCTCAAAGATACTTCCAGGTGTCACAGCACTGGAGACCTGGACCATGGGTGGCCCTCTCCTTGCAAATCAGCTTCCCTCTTAAAATTACTTTTTACCCTTGTCAGCTTTATTGATTTTAAGACTTTACTGTGTTCACTGATGAGGAAACTGAGGCAGGGGATGAAATGCAACATATTGCCACTGACAGACCTCAAAGCCATCCATCTCCAACAGAAACAAGAGGGCAGCCTGGCACCCGAGCTTGCCCTCCAGCAGCCAGGAGGACACAGAAAACCAGCCCCTGATTCCAAACCATTACAATTAAGCAGCGAAATGATGTAAATAAAATTTCCACTCCAATTTTCCCCATTCTTTTTTCAAATGTACCAGTGCAGAAGGACTTCAGGCCCGGGCACAGGACTGCAGACAGCTGATGGAGAGCCTTGCTGAGAGCAGTGTTCCAGCCAGCTGTAAAACTCCTGACGACTGGAGCTGCAAGGGAAAGGCGGCAGCACCCATGCCACAGGATGGAGAAATCTTTTAAAGACTCAGGGTTTGTTCTGCTGGAAAGCTTCTGAAGGAGCCCCCCCACCATTCCTCATTCACAGTGTTAACTCCATGCCTAGAAAACCCCGTGCCAGGGTTAGGGCAGCTGAATCCCAAAGCAGAGGTCAGAAAAACTCAACTACCAGCCCAACCCACCTCCCAGTGCCAGCAAAAAGGTGCAGCCAGGGCCACTTGGGGACAATCACTGAGTTTATCAGGCAAACCATGTGGCTATATTAAGCCTGGATGCGTGGCCTGGGGGAGCTTGCTGGGGCAGGAACTGGCTCAGGAATTTGCATCTGTGGAGCAACTGGAGCTGCAGACATGTAGTGGGCACTCCCCTGCCTGGATTCTCTGACTCCAGAGATGCAGACAGCACAAGAAGAGAAGATGGAGAGGTTGGCTGGCATCACTTTGGCCCCAGCCTTGGTAATGCTGCCAGGGATGAGCCCTGGAGCAAGTGCAGCTCACTCTGGCACCCCAATCCCTAGCAGAAACACAGGGGATCCTTGAATTGCCTCATCAGAGCATCTGCTGCCGCAGCAGGGAAGAGGAAATGCCCAGTGGAGGGTCCCAAAACCTCTTTCGAAAAAGGGGGAAAACCCAAAACCAGTTGACCAGTGTTCCCTGCCAGTTTGGCAGTTTCACTCTTATTTGCAAAATCCTCTTTGAGCCACTAAAGAGACACATTTTTCTCTTGGCCACGGTGTGTTTGTTCATGAAAGGGAAGAGATGGATGAGAGACTGGCGTGCTGCATCCCGCTCTGCTACTGCTGGGCTGGGCAGCCCTGGTTGGATCTCTTCATCTTTGCTTTGCCACCCACCTCCATGGGGGTTTTGAGGCAAAAGCCTGATCCCCCCCAAAATCTGCCTGTGTGGCTGTGCCAAGGGTGATGGGGGTCCCCTCTTTCCTGCCTGTCTGCAATGCAAACCCCAGCCTGCTCGTCCCCCCAGCCAGATCACCTTCCACTGACTTCCCAGGAATCTGCTCCTTTCTCCGGAGAAATGGGAAAGTATTTTTATTCCCTATACATAGAGGGAGGAGATGACGGGATTAAGTTCACCTCCCAAGGTCATGCCAGAGGAGTGTGGCAAAACCAGGAGCAGATTTTGGATCTCCCAAGCCAGTGCTCTTGGAGCTCCCATCTGTCTCCTCCAAAATAGCACCCAGAGCATCAGTCACCCTCTGTCCTGCCAGTGCCCCGGGGATGTTAAAAAAAACAACTGAGGACCCAGGATATGTCAGGGGACATCGTACTCTGTTCAGGGGGCACAGGACCCCCCTAGTGACCCCCCAGTCCTGTGAAACTCAGCTCGGGGAGCAGCGCAATTCCTCTCAGCGCCACTTCAAGGGCTTTTTAACGCGGGTTCAGTGGAAGACCAAGCCTGACCCGGAGGTGGCAGCAGCAGGAGGAGGCACTGGGGGGGGGACAGTGCCCCTCCAACCCCGAGGAAGGAGCGAACGCAGCCCCTTCCCCGCACTTCCCAGTTCCCTGGACTGTCGGGATCCCCCTTCATGCGGGGAACCTGCAGCACCCGGGGCAGCCCCCCCCCAGCTCCCGAGGGGCTCAAGGGTGACCCTGAGAGCTGCACCCAGGCCCCCCCCCTCCGAACCTTCACAGCACCCCATGCCTTGCCNCCGCAGAGAGACCCCAGCCCTGACATCCCCCAGAGCCAGAGGCCTCTCATCTCCGAGACTCCCCAGCTAGGGACTTCCCTGACACCAGAGCCCCCGCCCCGACACCCCCAAAGCGGAGCTTCTGAGGTCCCCAAGTGAAACCTCCCTCCAGGCTCCAGCCCTGAGACCTGCAAAGCAGAGCCCCCTCAGACCTCAGGGAGCCCCCCCCAACCTTCAAACCAGAGTTCACTCCAGACCCCAAAACCAGAATCCTCATCCCTGGCATCCTGCAACCCCCAGGTCCCCAAACCAAGAGCCTCCTGGGATCCCAAAAGTCAGACCTCTACAACTTGGGACTCCCCAAAAGCAGAATGCACCAAATCAGAGCATTCCCAGATCCCAAACTCCACAAAACAAGAGCACTTCAAACCTGGAGATCCCTCAGGCTCCCCCCCAGCCCAGAGACACCCCCAAACCCTGTCTGGAGCTGCCCTGTAACAGGAGCACTTCTCAGCTTGGAGACCTCAAACCCATCACAAACTCAGGACACCCGTAAACCCAGATACACACCCCCAATCTAGAACTCCCCCAAACTTAGAGCCAAAATCCTAGATGTCCTCAGTCCTGTCCCCAAAGCCCAAAAGCTCCCAAAACCCAAATGCTGGAGCCCAAATCGCTGTCATTTTCCCCCTATGCCCCCCAAATCCCAGACCTCCACAAGACTCACCAGATCCTCCAAGCCCCGAATGCACCAAGTTCCAGAGTCCCCTATAGCCCAGACTCTGAAACCTCAGACTCCCCCAAACCCCAGCCCCATTTAATCTCTGACTCCTGATCCTGTTCCCAGCAGTGACCCCCAGCTTTGGGGTCACCCTGTGCCAGCCCCAAGCAGCCCTGTCCCCAGGGTGGGTGCCAGGGGGAGCGAGCGCCTGTCCCTGCGTCACCCACAAGGACATGCCCGGAGCAGCCCTCCTGACCCCAGCCCTGAACCAGCTCATCAAAACCTAATACAGCATTTCATCATCATCATAAATTAATGCATTAATCATCACATTAGCATGAACCACTCCAGGGCAACACAAAGGACTAAATTTGTTCCCTTTCACCCTCCCCACACCCCATTATTTGCTTTCCTCCAGGGCCACAGCTTGGGAGAGAGACCTGGTGCCAAAGCTGCTACCTGCCAGGGCTCTGGGCTTTCCCCTAAATGATCAAACCACGCCAAAAACCTTCCCTAGGCTTTCAAATGGTAGCTGGAGGCAGGGCCTGGGTGGGCCTCCCTTCCCCCTAGGGATGCCACAGTAATAATTCAGGATAATCCATCTTCCTGCATAGCATTAGCCCCAGATCCATCCTCCCAGCACCATGTGAACACACACCAGTTGGCATCCTGCTCCCTGCATCTGATCCTCTGGGGCTCCACATCCCAGGGGTGAGCTGAGTCACCTGCCCTACCCTGGGGCCTGAAATAGTTTGGGGGGGCTTCGGACACCCCTTGGAGCTGCTCTGAAAATCAGATGGATTGGAAAGGGGAGCTGACATCTCCCTGACCTGCATCTACAGTACCTTGGGACACCCTGGGAGTCCCAACAGGGAGGACACTGGCACCCACCTGCTGCAGAGGGGATTGGAGAAATTGCCAGCACGGCCAGTATGGTTGAACCAAAATCCCATTTATTAAGCTGAACATATACATTTCTCTTATCAGTGTTACAAACATGGCATTACATTATTGGCTAACACGGTCCGAACCTGTTATTAACTTATAAACTAATTGGCTCAAGGCCCATCCGAGGGTTGTCCTGGTTTAAAAACTGGTTGTTATTGTCACTGGTCTGGTATCTTGTTTTTCTCCAAAGCCAGTCCCGATGTTATTCTTCCCTGCAAGGTCAGTTCATCAACACATTCCTGAATGTTCAGTACACGTCTGCCTGAGTGGGAAAACCCCACACCCACCTTGTCCACAGCAGGGACCATGGGTCACATCGTGGTGGGACCACAGGGCTGAGTTTGGGAGCTTCAGAGCTGCTCTGGGACTGAGGCAAGAAACAGACAGCACCAGTTCATAAGGTGAGGATGTGATTTGCTTCTGGGTGTCTCCGAAAGGAAATACTCTACCAAAAGCTCTCCAAATCCTACCAGTAATTTTGATTTCCTGGTGTGATCACACGAGCCTCTACAAGGCTGCTCAGGAATTAGTCCCTGGAACTTCTCTGCCAGTTTTAAGGGACTTTTTTTTTAATGTGTTGAGTGAAGGAGCAAGGAAATAAGTGCCATAAAGGGAACTTGGGTGCACCTTTAACCTTGTCACTCCATAATTAAAAGAAGGAAGAAAACTATTTCTGTAATTGCAAAGCTCATTAGAAGCACAGGTGCAATTCTGTGGCTTTTCAAGCCAACCTATGGACCAATTATAGTTTAAAATAATTAAAAAGAAAGGAAGCCAAGTATACTATCTTGCATTCTGTATTTTTTAGAGGTTTCAAATTGTAACCTCCTTATTTCCTGGAAGGAAAAAAAGGAGGAAAATAAAGGACAAAACCTCCAACATAACATCTCAGTTATTGGTACCTCTTAAAAACGAGTGCAGCTTGATGAAGCCAAATTATTTTTGCTCCTTTCCCATCCCTATTACCTGGAACAAATTGCACCGTTTGTCTTCCCTGCAGGAAAAGTTAATGCTGCCTCACAACACACCTCTGGTGGAGTTCATCACGAGACACTCCCAACCCACTCCCACAGCAGCTCCTCTGACCATCCCCGAGCAGATACCTCCGTGGGGAGGGATGGAACAGGCACCCCTTAAAAAGGGGCAAATGCCACGTATTGTCCTGCTGAATCCATCCCATGCCCCCTCCTTTATGCTCAGGAAGGTTTCTGGAATTAACATCACTTGGAGCAGCCCAGCCTCTTGGTCCCAATTTCATACATTAATGATCAGTGCTGATCAGCACCTCCAGCTGCAGCCCAGGCTCAGATGTAACAGGAATTAATGCCCAGCAGAGGTCAATACAGAATATTAATACTGAATATTGGTGAAGAGGCAGCCAGCACTGTCCACATCCTCATTAATAACCAAATGAGCTAGGTGACAGCATCTCTGCCCCAGTACAGCTGTTATCTGCAACTGCAGCACGGCTCTGCCCAGAGCCTGCTTTGCATCTGATTATGAATATTTAAATACTTGCAGCTAGTTGAATTTCAGACTCATTTACATACATTGGCATAATGGCTAATAGAATGCATATGGAGAAAAGGGTGCACAGTGCATTTTTAATTTTTCTTGAAGAGAACTTGATTTTCTGAGTGCTGAACATTTTAATTTTTTTTTTTCCTTCAGGATGAGAGCTGCTTTGGAAGGGGAAGGGGATTTTAATTAACTCTTTCACAGGAAGACCAAGAAAAACTAAAATGCTGAGCCCAAGGATGCGTCCTTTGTTCCAGAACTTCCTCTGCCACAGAGAATCTTGGTGTCTGACAAATCATTCTCACTGTTTTCTTGATGCAGAAAGCACACACTTTCTTTCTCATTGCACACAGCAATAGGGCAGAGCAGGGTCTGCACCCAACCCTGAGGTTTCTGGCTTATCTGAATTGTTAGAGGAAGGTTCACAGCCCTGCAAGGAACACGTGGGGCACAAAACAACTTATTTAAGCTGGTCTAAGAACTAAAAGTGCAGAAAAAAGGGAGCCAGGGCTTTATTTTGGCTCTCATGCTGCAAAGGGACTCCAGCTGCTCATCAGCTTCCCTGAACCTCACTGAAGCCCACGCTTTCCAAAGACTGCAGTGGGATTTAAGGTGGGTTGGTTGGTGCTATGACAGGTTTGGCCTCTGCCTGGCTTTTTCCCTTAAAGCTGGGAACAGGCTCTAGAATTTCCATAGGATTTTTTTTTTCTTTCAGGCCACTTTGTGGTGCTGGGTGAAGTCTGGCCCTGACAAAGCCAAGGACAGAACACCCTTGATTTCCATGGTGGGAGAAGGCAGGCAAGCATTTTCCTGAGGTAGAAGAGAGAATCCAACTGCTTTTTTCATGATTTTTATGTCATTAATGATAACCCTACACCCCCAGGGTGATCACTGCCTCGAAGCACCTTTCAATTCTTGTTACTCACAGGAGCAAAGTCTCACAGACAGGGATCTGCTGGGAAGGCCACAGACACCACCTGAATTTCTCACTCTTATTTCTGCTGCTTCCAGTAGCAAACACCAGGAATAATCCTGGGCAGCTCTCCTTCTGGTCAGGGTTAAATATCTCTGTGCTGTGTCAATAAAGCCTTCCAGCCTGGGCCTTTGGCTCTCCCAAAAACCCAGGTTTGGCCATTTTATGCCTGTATCTGCCCCACACACTGCCAGCAGCTCAGGAGCCTTGGGGTGGGAAGCAAAGTTTGCTGGCAGGTCACCAGAAACTGCCCCAACTTCTCCAGGTTTCCATTTCAGAAGACACAAGACAACTCCTGAGCTGATTTTTCAGAGCTTATGACGTTTACTGGAGGTTTTTGGTTTTTTTTTTTCCTCTTGGGAGTCCCAAGAGGCCCTTAAAACAGTGATAAAAATACAAATAAAACCAAGCCCAAGGGATTTGAAGGTGGGTGCCTTCTGAAGAGCCAGGTCCCACTGAGCAGAAACCTATTCCCCTTAACAGAGTGTTGTCCACACTTCCTTTGCAAGGAATTTTTCTGTGGAATGACAACAGAACAGGGGGAAAAGGCACTTTGATTAGAACAAATCAGGGTCTGAAGCCAGGAGCTGCTGAACAGGCTTCACCCTGAGCAGTTCCAGCAAGCTCCAGGGCTTGGCAGGGTTGAGTTTCTGGAGACATCTGGGCTCACTCTCTGCAATCACCTTCCCAGAACTGCTCTCTCCCCTTTGCTTCCTTTCTGCACATTTAACTACACCCCACCTCCCTCCACCATTCTGTGGGCAGATTGCAAACTCTCTTTTCTCCCACTTTAAAGGGTAAATTTATATTTTTTTTTTTCTTTTTAACGTTTCTTGCACAGTTGCAAGGTGAAAAACATTTTCTAGGCATGAATTATTGATGAAGGCACACCAGCCAACGTGCATATTCATCAGGCAGCCAGTACATTATTCATGAGAAGTTCACTTAGAGAGGGATGAGAACAATGGTATTCTTGATTGAGATGCCTGAAAATGAGCTTGAAAAAGAGAGAATTGTGCCCATAAACTCCGGCCAAAATGCAGCCAAGAAAGTCAACCAGAATCACACACACACACAAAATGGGG
>JAAWXA010000092.1:86088-110518 GCA_038090715.1 Florisuga fusca
GGGTGGGGTGGGGGGAGAGTTCCTGCACCCCGGCAGGAACACGCGGGCTGTGGGGGTGACAGCGGGAACCCCCCCGAGGAGAGGCCACGGGCGGCGAGACCCCTTCGCCACGGGGCAGGACCCCAGTGGGACCCGCTTGCCTTCAGGGGGCGCTGGACCAAGGAGACCCCCAGGAGACCCCCAGGGGCAGCCGTAGCGGTTGGGACCCCCGGGAAGTCCCGGGTGGGAGTGGGGGGGGACACGGGACAACACCTCTCGGTGCCACCTTAGTTTCCCCCCCAAAGCCGCGAGAGGCCCTGGAGGTTGTTGGGGGGCGGCAGGTTCTGTGTCTCTTCTGTTGTGGTTTCAGTTTAAGAATTTACAAATCTGGCTCCCAAAGAGCAGAATTTGGGGTTTTTTTTTTGTTGCTTTTGCCATGAGTGGGGGTCCCACTGGTCTTGGCCCATGGCCACGGGGCTCTTGGGTCGGGTTTGCTGCTGTTCAGGCAGGGGTTCAGGTGGACTCGGGGTGATTGCCCTGGCACTAGAAGCAATAAAATGCACACAGACCCTCCCAGAGATCTCACCCTCCTCTCTGCTCATGAGGATTAACACATGGGGCTGTCTGAACCCTGGGCAGCCTCCTGGGGGGGTTCTGCCCAGCTGAACTCTCCTGTCCCACAGGACAATATCCTGCCCAGCCCTCCTACCCGCTCCAGTCTCCAGCCAGTGTCTATCCTCAGACGATGCCTCTTCCGCAGCCGCCTCCCTACACCGATGCCCCCCCTGCCTATTCTGAGGTAGGATTCCCTGGAGGTTTTATTTTCTTAAAAGAACAACAAAAAAAAATTAATCTGTGATAAAAGTTGGTAGCTGCAGGGTTTTTCTTTTTTTGTCTGGAGGATTTGTTTGCCGGGGAGCAGCTGATCCCCAGATTCTTTCTCCTGAGAGCTGCATCACCTGTTTGGGGTCCAAAGGTTGAAAGTTTTCCCTTGAGTTGGGGTGACAAATGTCACTCACCTGCAGCTGTAAAACACAGCTCCAGCCTTTTACTCTAGCCCATCATCAACACTCAAGGGAGGGGAGTCCCTTGTGGAAGGGAGAGGGGGGAAAGTCTCAGGTGGGCTGGTGGGGAATCTGAAATCACTGACACAGCTTTTTTTCCCCCAGCTTTACCGGCCCAGCTTTGTGCCTCTGGGCGCTGCCACGGTGCCTACAATGTCTGCAGCCTACCCGGGTGCTTCTGTCTTCCTGCCCATGGCCCAGTCTGTGGCTGTGGGGCCCATCAGCTCCTCAGTCCCTATGGCCTATTACCCTGTGGGGCCGGTGTATCCCCCGGGCTCGACAGTCCTTGTGGAAGGGGGCTTTGATGCTGGAGCAAGGTTTGGGGCTGGTGGGACAGCCAGCATCCCTGTAAGTATTCACAGACCCTCAAACCCCATGTGCTTCAGTGTTAGAGCCCTGCAGGCAGGAGTGGGGGAGAAGATGTCCTTTGTTTTCTGAGAAAAACTTATTCCTTACCCAACCCATTGCCTGGGAGAAGAGCAGGCTCCTCCTTTCCCCCTGAGGGTTCACTGTTCCTGGCCAGCCTCTGGCTCTGGAGCTGTGTTGCCTCTCAGGTGGTTCTGGCTTACTACAAAAGCCTTTGCATGGCCAGTGCAAGCCCTGATTCAGCCTGGGGGTCCCGTGGTGCAGTGCTCTTCAGGTGGGGGGTAGGGGGGCAAGCCAGCAGTGACCTGACTGTCCCAAATGCAGCCTTGGCTTCTTCCCATGCTCAGGTGGAGCTGTGGGAGAATCCTGCTCCACCAGGCTCTCCTTGGCCTCTTGAAGACCTTGTTCCCCAGCTCAGAGGCTCCTCTCTGTGGTTTAAGAGCCAGGGTCAGCTGGGTGAGCTGTGGGCTCTGAAAAGAGGGGGTGGAAGCTCAGATGGGGAACTAAGCACTTCCCATCAGCTCTTGGATCCTCAGTCTTTGCGCGGTGGCAAGTGACGGGGACACGGACTGGGGAGTCCTGGCTCCCTGCAGCCCACAGTCGTGTTGTGCAAGCTCCTGTCCTGGTACTAACCTTAAGTTAATCCCTTCCCTCTCTCCGTTTTGTCATGCAGCCCCCCCCTCCTGGCTGTCCCCCCAATGCTGCCCAGCTGGCTGTCATGCAGGGAGCCAACGTCCTGGTGACGCAGCGGAAGGGAAACTTCTTCCTGGGAGGGTCAGATGGTGGCTACACTATCTGGTGAAGAAGGAAGGGGGAAGGGGGGGGGTTCATTTGTGTAAGGAAAGACATCACATACTGTCAGCACTTCTCACCATGTAACTGCTTTCATCCATATTAACCTGAAGCTGCAGGTGAGGCCCACGGGGGGTGAGGTGTCTTCCTTGCTCAGCCCTGCAAGCGTTTTTCAAGGGAAACAGGAAACCCTTTTGGTGACAGTGGTGCCTCTGTGCAAATGGGGAGGGAGGGTTTAATTCACGAAATGAATGTGAGCTCAGCAGCCCTGCCTCTTCCTTTCATTTCACTGGAGTAATCCCACAGTGCTGAGCTTCTCCTGACACCATGGACACTGGCCTGGGGAGGGGGAGGGAGTGGGTCTGGGGCTGCCTGCCTGCCCTGCTTGTGCTGGTCTGCTGGACCCACAGCCACAAACTCCTCAGGTTTCCCCAGAGAAGGTGCTGGGTGGAAAAGCAAAGCAAACTTTGCTTCCCCCACAGCAGGGAGGGCACCTTGGCCCTTCTTTCTTCCAGACCTTGCTCTAGAAGGGGCCCGTGGAAGCACGCTGTGCTCACATTCACCCACTGTTCTCCTCCAGGAAGGTGTGCAGCTGGCATGTCTCATGGGCTTTTTTTTATACACTCCAAGTAATCTTGGATTTCTTTGCACATTAGATCTGATCAAAGCCATGCTTTGGTGCCAGAAACACAATGCAACTCATGGTGGAACATTTCATTTGATGCTAATGAGGCTCTTAGAGCGACGCTTAATAAACAAACTTTTTTTTTTTTTTTTTTTTAAATTCAACCTGGTGTCTTGACACCAAATCTCCTTATGGCTGTTGTTCAAAGACTGTCTGGTTCCCATCTGTCCCAGAGCGTGTAGCAACCATCAATCAAAACACAAATTAACTTGGTTAATAGGTTGTTTCATGACTGCATACTTCAAAAATTACTTGGGTATAGTGGAGTCTTATTAGGGTTAAGAAGAATATTTCAGGGTTCCTCAATGTTTTGGGTTTTTTGTTTTGTTTTATGAAGAAAAAAAATATCAGATTCAAATATATTTTATCTTGAGGTTTCTGTTTAATCTGAATCTGTCTTGTATATGTTGTGTTTAACCATACAACTGACTGTTAAAGTCCAGCATTATGTCTCTTTCTGTATACACTGTGGTGCACTTAACTTGTGGATTTTTTTATACTAAAAAGAAAAAAAAAAGTAGAATAAAGACTATTTTGAAAATTTGAATAAAGTAGCAAATTTGCACTAGACCTCAAATAAAACCCCTTGGCTCCTGCCCATCGCAAGCCTTAGTGTTTCTTCACTTACTTGTTCTCTGCTAGTGGTTTGTGAACTTCCTCCTTGGTTTGTTTTGTTTTCTTTTCTTTTGCTGTATGGATTTGATTTCCAGGCAGAATGGAGCAGAGGAGGGATGGCTAGAGCTGCTCCTCAGCCAGTTCAAAAGTGGAAAACTGGTGTCTGTGCCCACCTCAGCCTGTCTGTCAGGGGTGAAGCTGGTTCTGTGGACACAGCAAACCCAGCTCTGTGTCCAGTTACTGTGGGGACAGGTACTTCTTGGGGCTTCCCCACCTTCCTGGGCTACAACGGAGCATTCTGTGGCTACCATAAGCTTATTTGAGATGCACACTTCACCTTGGCCTCCAAACGAGCCATGTAACAGCCCCTCTCCCCCCACCCCCAGCTCAGCAGAAGAATAACAATTGTTTTGTGAGGTAAGGAAAGAAGAAAACAAGAGTGACTCTTCAAGCATTTCTCACTGGGTTGTATTAGAAAGTGCCAGGGTGTGGAGATGGGGGGGTGCAGGAAGCTGGAGTGGGGCTGTAGCTGCTCCCTTCCACCCTGCCCTTGGTCTGCTCTGGGCAGAGACCGGGAGAGCTCTGACATGCACCTGGTTATCCTTCCATGGTTGGCTTAATAAATTAAAGAAAAAAAAAGAAGTAGCTTGCATATCCCCAGTTCCAGGGAGTTGGCACTGTGGAGCTGAGTGCATCAGGAGGTGTGTGTGGTACCTGCTGGCTCAGATAAAATATTCTTCTTTCTCTTTGGATGGAGCCTCCTCCATCTGCACTGACACGGCCTCTGCCACCGGCTGCTCGTAGGTGAGGTAGCTGCCCTTGTTTCTGTACAGGTAGATGATGATCACCACCAGGACTGTCAGCAGGGTGAGGAACACCAGGGTGATGACAACTACCAGAAGGCAGAGAAAGGAGCAGGGTTCAGCCCTGGGTACTTGGTACCCAGCTGCTCCTGGGTAGAGCCCCTACCTGCGATGACCACGGTGTTGGCGTCCTCGTGGAGAGCTGGGGGGTGAGTCTTCTTCAGGAGGGGTGTTGTCAGCTCTTCTTGGTACATCAAGCATTGGGAAGGGAGAGGAAAAGGTGAGCAAGGCAGGTCCTGGCCCAGTTCTAAGCAGGTTTAGCTGGACAGGGCACGTGGTGGCCCTAGGCGAGGTCAGACTGAAGATTATTTGGCACAACCAGGCTGGCAAAGCCATCCCAGGGGGCTCACCTGCAGTCAGGGGGTGCTGACTTCCTTCCATGGCATCAGGGCCTTCCAGGCAAAGGTCTAGGCTCCTTCAGAACTGCCAGAAAAAGGAATAGAAGTGATAAATGCCCATGGGACATCCTGAAGGGCCCAGTCACAAGGAGAGATGCTGGCAGGGATGTGGTGCTGTTCCCAGCCAGGGTGTTCCTTGGGCTGGGGGGAAGAGTGGGCTGGGAGTGCAGGAGGGCAGCAAAGCCAGAGGCAGCAGGGAAAAACCAGGGAAAAACCAGGGAAAAACCAGGCATGGGCTCTGCAATTAACTATCAAACACTGAGAGCTTCAAATTGTCCATCAGTCCTTGAAGATGCTCCACTCGGGGTCCTGAGGCTGATGCCACATCCGTGACTTTTTGCCTGCACAAAGCAGTGGGAACAGTGAGCAGCCCAGGGTGGGGGGACACCCCTGTCACCCCCAAAGCCACCTGCAGCTGCTCTGGGGCCCGAGTGACTCAGTGGGTCTGTGGAGACGTTCCACTAGATGTCAGGAGCAAAAAAAAAAAGTCTTTTTTTTTTTTAAAAAAAAAGAATTTTAACTGCTGGAGCTTGGCCATGGGCCAGCGTGGCTGTGGCGTCAGGATGCACCTCAGAGGTCTGGGGGGACACCAACCCCAGCCTGTGACCTCCTGGGTTTTGGAGAGGGGAATGAATCCCCCAGGATCCTGCCTTGCCCTGGCTGTTCACCAGTGGCCTTGTGGCTGGATGTGCTGTCGTGTGTTTGCAAAGCAGCCCTGGCAGGATTTGTTCTCGCACGCTGCCAGGCTCACAGAGTCCCAGGAATTTGGGGAAATAATTCCCCCTCCTTCCCAGCAGCCTGCATGGGTGGGTGAGGAACACACCTCCCAGTGCAGGGCACCAGGACTCCCTGTCTGGCAGCTCCCCCCAGGCACAACATCTCCCCCCCTGGGTCTAAGCTTGGGCTGGCACAAGCCACTGTCTCACCTGAAGCCAGCTTTGCTTTAAGCCTGGTTTTGGTTTAAACCCCACTGCTTTAATCCCAGTTTTTTGTGAAATCCTGCTTTTAAGTTCATCAGACTCCCCCAGCAGGGAGGTCCACGCGCTGCCCAAAACAAAAGCTTTCCAAAAACCAACCAGAAGATTCCTATGGAGCAGCAGCTACTGTCTGGGGGGCTTCAGAGCAAAAAAAATGGATAATTTTTTCCCCAGTTCATCAGATTAGGGTTTAAAAGAGGAAAAGGGAGTTTTCTTGATGGAAAGGAAGCTGGTGCAAGGCAGGTGCCTCGGGGTGTTTGGGCAGTGCTGGGCAATGCCAGTGGGAAACACAAACCAGTTCTGTGCCCACGGGACTGGGAAAATGGAATCCTGGGACCCACAAAAAGTTTAAACCCAATTGGAGGTTTGGGGGAAGGATGTGCTGCATCCATTGGTAGGGATGCTGACCACTTACACCTTGGGATTTTGGGAAGAAAATCACCAAAACCCTCTGGGAAGGAGCCCTGAGCTCCACGGTGGGGAAAATGATGGGATATTTTTCAGCAGCAGGGTTACCTCTCCGGGCCAGGATCCAGCTGGTTGGAGGCTCTGGGTGTCAGGGGGTGACAGGGGGGGGTGGCTCACCTCCCCTGCACATTGGGTCCCTAGGGATCTCAAGGGGGTTGTAAAAACCCATCCGACCAACCCACCCAAAACAAACAAACAAAAAAACCCAACAACAACCCATAATCTTCCTCATTCTTCCTCTGGGGCCAAGCTGCTCAAGAGCTGTTCCTGCAGTCAAACCTTCCCAGCCCACAGCTTTCCTCCTGACAAGCTCTGCTGAGTGCAGCCTGCTGCCGGGTGTTCTCAGCCCCCGTTCCCATTCAGACTCCCAGTGGATGTAGGATGGGATCAGGAAACTCTCCTGCATCTGCTCACCCTGCCTCTCCTCCCTCTTCCTGCTCTCCCTGGGGTGTGTTCCCCATTTTGCTCTCTCTGCTCAAGCTTTCCCATCGGGCTGGAAGTGGCAGGATCCGGCCTTTTCCCTTATTGACCTCCCAAATCCCGACAGGAAAATGCCCCAGCCAGGAGGTGACATGTCAGCTGCCTACAGCCACACTTCGCTGTCCCCCCTGGCACGACTCCTTTGCCACCAGGTGCAAACCCACACGCCCGATGCAACCAAACCCCTTGCAACCCCTTGGGGAAGGGCTGAAAACTGGGGGGGTCACCTCAGGAGACACGTCCCCCCAACCCCAGCTCTCACCTGCGCCCACTCTGCCGGGGCAAGCTGCTGCCAGCACCATGTGTGTCTCCAACCCTGGCTCCGAAGGCGTTGCCCTTTTCCTGCCTCACCTTTCCAGTCTGGCAGCAGCTCTGATGAAACCCCAAAACTGCCTGCACGGTTAACCCCTTGCAGCCCATCACCAGGGCATCAGGGGGGCCACACCAGCTCTTGCACCTGGGTGACTGGCAGAAGGGGTTTTGCTTTGATACGGAGGAATTCTGCATCACAGGGGTCAGGGGGCTGGGATTAAAATCCATCGGTTTGTTGGTTTTTTGTTGTTTTTTTTTTCCCTTTTTGCGTGGCAGCACATTCTTTTGAAGCCAGCAAAACCAGTTCGACACCTTTTTCCCTGAGTCACAGCTGAGCACAAGGTAAGGGAGACAAATCCCTGGAGCACCCAGCTCCAGCCACTGTGAAACTCCCAGGTGGGACCCCCCCCCCAGGTGCTCATGGTGCCCCCCCCATCCCAGTGATGGGCTATTGCAGGGTGGAAGGTTTGACCTTCACAGCATCTTCTCCCACTTCCAGCCACCTTTATTTCAGACAAGATGGGGGATGGGAATCAGGTTATGGTTGGGATGAAACAACAGGATGTGCCCATGACAGCAGAAAATGCCTTTTTTTTACGAGCTCACAGGGAGGTGAGGGTCTCAGGGGGGTCCTGGGGGGAGGTTGCTGCTGGTGGGGGGTCCTGGCTCGTGTCCTGCTCCAGCATCCTGGTACAGACTTGCTCCTGGGAGAGACACAGAGGTGATGCTGAGCTGGGTGGGATGGAGACTTTGTGCTTTGATTAAACCAGACCCAAAGAGAATCAAGTCTGATTTGGGGGGGGATGTCAGGTCAGGATCTGCCCCTGCAGGACTGCTGCACGTACCTCGACAGTGGAGCTGGAGGGGAGACTGCTGTCTCCAAGGGAGCTGCTTGATGACCCATCTGAGGTGAGGTCCAGCCCCATCTGCCAGCAGAGCAGGTGGGAAAAAAAAGAGCAGGTCCTGTAACCCCACATCCCCACCAGCTGCCCTCTAGCATTTGGGGTCTGGGGCCCCAAACAGGTGGGACATCACCTTCTGACCATCAGCACCATGGCATGTCCCCTCCCCAGCACCAGAACTTCCTCACCTGAGTTTTGGCCACTTTTGGCTTGACATCCACTTCCAGGCTCTCCTCGGGGTCACTCAGCTCACCCACGGCCCCACTGAGCCAGAATGGCTCCTGCCCCCTGCCCGGGGACAGACACACTGGTGCCTCCACCACTGCTCCAGGGGCATCACGGGGGACAGCCTGGCCTGGGGACAGTGGCTCCCCAGGACTCTGCCCACTGGTGGCTGTGCCATCCAGCTGAGGGGCATCTCCTGGGGCAACTGGGACTTCACTTGCCTCCAGCCCGGCCAAGGGTTTTTCTGGCCCAGGCTGAGCAGTGCTGGTGGCCTGGGCCATTGCCTTGGAGAGAATCCGTGAGGCCAGGGAGGTGGCAATGGCTTCAGCCCCTGCCTGTGCCTTGCTGGCAGCCCCCATCCCCTGCTGGCCCTGGCTTTTGGTGAGCCTGGGGCAGTCAGTGCCTGGCTCCGTGGCTGCCACCAAGGTTCCCTCCTCATGGAACACAACCTCAGTGCCAGTGCTGGTGTCCAGGGCCTCCTTGCTGGAGTCTGACGCTGCCTCTGACAGGGACCCAGCGCTGTGGGGGGAAGCTGGTGGCGTGCTGGGTATGGCAGCATCCAGCTCCCCACTGGAGACAGAGCTGGTGGCACTGGTGCCCACACCAGGGAGCCCTGCTGTCACCTCTGCTGCTGCCGTGGGTGGCCAGTCTGAAGCCTTCCCCGGGCAGGGGAACATGGCTGGGGGGCTCACAGGCGAGGAGATGAGCAGTGAGCTCCGGTTGCTGTGGGGGGGAGGACAGAGGGATTAAACTCCCTGCAGTATGTCCCACAGGCATCATCCTTGGGGACGTGCCAGCCAGGTGCCACAGGCCCAGCTTGCAGGTGATGCTTCCCCAGCCAATGTAAATGACCCAAAGTTATTCACCCAGCAGCACCAAAGCACCCCGGACCCTGCAAAAGGAGCTGCTCACCCATCCCAGCACTGGGAGCTGCTCCAGCTGCTCTCTGGGCTGGGAAGGGCAATTTGGCCACTTGGAGCCTCCACCCCCCCCAGAGCTCCCCCACTCCTTTACCTGGGGATGCCTTTAATGATAAAGACTTTGCTGGAGTGCTGCTTGTCCAGTTTGCTCATCACCTCGTAGAGGTCATGGTTGAGCTGGGGGGGGGAGAGAAATGAATCAGAGCAGCTCCCCAAGTGCCACCTATCACACAGCAGCACTAAAAATTAAATTATTATGTTGTAAATTACTGAATTAAAGGAGGAGCAGTGAGGACTCAAGGTAGGTGGCTGGCACCAGCACAGCAGGAGCACATGAGGGTGGCTGTGACACCGCTGGGGGGAAAAGGGGAGAGGTGCCTTGAGGCACTGCCTTGGCCCCACCTTACTCATCTCCTTGTAGAAGACATCCTGGAGGTTGGAGATGTTCTGGAAGATGGTCACATAGCAGGCAATGCGGCTGGAGGAGGCAAAACGTGGCAGAGGGTGAAGAGCAGGGTGTTCCCCAGGGTGTTCCCGTGGGGTCTCAGGGTGCTGAGCACCCGACTGGTGAGCTCCCACCCACTCCCCGTGGGGAACAGTGAGTAAATCCTTGGAGAAGGTAAGAACTGGCCCTGGACACTTGGTGCAGCACCTGCTGGTGTTGCCTCCTCCTGGCTGTCACAGCCACATGTGGCCACCACCGTGGAGAAAACTCCACTTCCCCGCCAAGAGGGAGGAGAAAGGGCACCCATCCACCCTGCCTGCACCCACTGCTTGTCCCAGGGCTCAGCGTCCCCTCCTTAGGGACCTTTTGCTCAGATGATGCTTTCTCACAGGGACCCCTGAGGGGGATGGAAGGGGCTGCCTTCTCCTCCCCTCCAGCAAACTGGGGTTGTGGGGATGCCACAAGCTTCTGGGCAGGATCATCCCCTGGGGTCGTGTGAGTAGCCCCAACCCTGTCATGTCCCCCTGCCCCTGCAGTGTCCCCCAGCCCTGTGAAGTTCCCAGTCCTGTCATGTCCCCCTGCCCCACCACCTTCCCCAACCCCATGAGGTTCCCAGCCCCATGACACCCCCGTACCTGTCATAGAGCACCGGCAGCTCCTCCCGAAGGTCCTTATTCAGGTCTTCAAACACCACTTGGGCTTTGTTAAACTCTTCCTCAGCCTGTGGGAAGGGAGCAGGGGCTGTGGCTTTGCCACATCAGGGTGGGGGCACGGGAGGGGCCTGTGCAGGGCAGGGGTCCCCGGGGGAGGTTTGACCTTGGTGATTTTTGCCTCGTCCTTTTTCCTGGCGCTTTGCAGAGCCTCCAGGTGATGCCGGGCGCTGTCGTAGTCCACGAGCTTGCGGCCCCTCTTGGTGATCCGCTCCTGGGGGAATGGGGGGGGACAAGGTGAGCAGGAGTCTGGCTGCTCCCCCCAACTCCTCTTACCACCCCCTGGGGGTACCTTAAATTCCCTGAACTGAGCCAGGTAGTTCTCCATCAGCCTCAGGGCTTGGTCAGCCAGCTTTGCCTCGTAGTCATCCCACAGGAGGTCATTGCTCTGTGGGGAGGAACACGGGGAGGGATGGGGTTGTAATGCCCAGAATCCCCCCCCCCNCCCAACCTTCCCTCCAGCTGTACGTGCTGGGCTGCATCCCCAGGGATCTCCCTGGCTTAGCTCCCTGGACCCCTTCATTCTCCAAGGGGACCCCTGGGGAAGCAGGGACGTGTCAAAGAGCTCACAGCTGCGATGTGCTGCAGCTCCTGGTGACCGTCCCAGTCCGTGCTGTATATCTCCTGCAGAGTTGCAGTCATTTTCCGTGAGCTCTCATGCATCACTGTGACCCAGCCAGAGGTTGAAAAAATATTATTATGTTGGTATACATTATTATTACTTAGGATTTATTATTATTTTTTTATTACTTATTATGAAATTTACTTCCGTTAAAAGTTATTATCCTGGGTGAGGAAGCACAACCCTCAGCCCTCTCCCAGCTCCTTGGTGGTGACCACAGAGTTTTCACGACACATTTTTGGGGGACAGGAGCTGTACCTTTCACTGCCCCCAGGAAAGCCTTGAGGTCTTTGTAGAGTTTGTTGCCTTCGTTCTGCAAAGCAACACAGCAAGGGGGCAGGTCAGGGCTATCCCGCAGGGATTTCTACAGGATGGAGGGAACCCCAGGAGGCAGCAGGGCCAAGGGATGGTGTTGGTGTGTTCCCCCCCCCACACCCTGCCCCGGTGCAACCTGCTGCAGCTGGAAGTTGTAGGCGCTTTGCTCAAACTGCTCATCTTTGGTTTCCACCGTTTTGCCCAATTTTTGCAAAACCTGGGATGGAGAGAGACATTTCCATGGGAAAAGCTGTCAGTCATCAGCCCCAAGTGCGACCTGCCCCCAGGGAGAGGGGCTGGCCCCAGGGAAAGCCCCTCTTGGGGGCTGCTGAGGATCTGGTGAGGACAATGCCAAGCAGGGATTTAGTTGGGGGATGAAAAAAATGTGGTGCGACCCTTGGTGCTTTTATTTTTCCGAGGAAAATGGTGACTTTTTGGGTGCTAATTCATCATGCTACAAGTCAAATCCTAGAGGTGCAGCCCTATAAATCCCAAAATATCCATGACTGGGTGCAAGTGAAGCCCTGGATGCTGCCTCAACAGGAACCAGTGCCACTGGGCTAAGGATGAGGATGGTCTGCAGCCAAAAGCTGCATCCAGAGCTGCCATCACAGGAGCATGGCAAGGCCATGGGGAGCTTTGGGGTGTCCAGGAAGAGCTTCAGCAGGATAAAGCCTGGCCCTTGCTGATACAGCCCCGGAGGAGCTGAATTTAGCACCAAACCCCAGCAGGGAAACCCGGGAGTGTGTGGGTTTGGGGGCGGGAGCCTCTGTGACACTTTCAAAATGAGACTTGTGGCCTTCTTTTTGGCAGAGAGAAAGGGAAATAAACGCCTCTGAACCGCCCCAAACCAGCCAAGAATTGCCCCATTTCTGCCTGCTTCCGGAGCCCTTCTCCCTCCCGTCCTTTATGGCCAGTGCAGGCTCTGCTGGTGCTACTGGGACCATTCCTGCACCGGGTCCTGCTGATGCCAGCACCACCTCCAGCCAGTCCAAGGGGCCCCATGCCAGCAGCACACAGCCCCCCATAACCTCTGGAAGGAATTTAGGGTGGAAAAATCTCACTTTTGGAGAACCCAGGGGTTGCCAAAGAAGCTTGAGGGACTTGACAAAGATGCTGTCAAGCCCCAAGCCTTGGAATAACAAAGATGTTGACCAAGAATCGACCAAATTCACATCCTATGAGCACTCACAGGTGCCAAGTGGTGCCCGTTGTGCCACCCCTTCAGGGCTGCAGTGGGATAAAATTGAAGAATCAACTAAAAGAAAGGATTTTGGGGTTGTGTGTGGTGGGTGGGTACTGTGCCATACCTTCTCCTGTGCCCGGCTGAAGTGTTTCTGGACTTGCCTGGCGAAGAGCCCAGCTCCCCCGCTCCTGCCCTCAGCCATGGCTGCAGCTGAGTTCCTGCTCACAGCTCTGCACTGTGGTTTGGTGTTTGCTCCAGAGGAAGTTTGGGGCGAGGCAACTGCCAGCATCCGCCAAGCACCCAGGCACTCTGCTCCCCCCCACCCCCCAGAAAGGCTCCCCATGCCCTCAGTGAAGAGGCTGGGACACAGGGGGGGAGAGGAAACCCCTGCCTGCCTCTGAATTCTCCTCTGCTTGGCTGGTTTGTGGTTTAAATTTGGCTTTTGGTGCAATTCTGGTGCTGGTGGTTCATCCCTGTGCCAGGCAAGGTCGTGGCAGAGATGCAGACACAGGGTGAGTGTGTCTCCCACACCCCTCCTGGCAAAGGAGGTCAGTTTTGGAAGGGAAATGGAGTTTAGTGGCAGGGAAAAATCCTGACTGGATCCCCTAGATCCAGCTGTATGCCCCCCCCATCCCCAAGGAGCTGCGTTGCTGCCCGTGAAGGGGATTTTCAGCATTTCCCCCTTATCCTGATGATTTTCAGGATGCCCCAGGAGGAAGGGGGACACAGAGCTGGAGGGTTGCTTTGGAAGATGGGAAGGGAAAAGGATGCTGAAGGTTGGAGGGAAGAGGATTGCAGGGCTGTAGAGGAAAGCAGCCACCAGTGCTAGAGAGAGGAACAGAGTTTATTGACACCAGCTGAGGGTTTTAACTCTCCATGAATGAAAATGAGAGAGAAGATGATGTCCACTGCCCAAGGAAGGGACTGGAGGCTTCTCCTGCCACTGCTCAGTTCTGGGCAGTCACCTGGAAGATGAAAGGCAAAGGTTGAGCTGAGCAGGGACAGAGCTGGTGTGCTGGAGCCATGACAGCACCAGGTCCCAGCCCCACTGCTGCCTGACTTTGGATATCCAGGAGATGTAGGGAAGATGGTGGGTTTGTTCCTGACATTGCAGCCCTGACTGGACACGAAGCTGGTGACACCATGGACCTGGTCCTGCCCGTTCACTGGGCAGTGGAGGGGACCACCCGAGTCCCCCTGTGGGACCCAGGAACCCAGGTGAGATGGGAGGAAGGGGTGTGTCAGGGGGATGCTGGGCAGAAAGCAGGATGTTGTGGCCAAACCTGGCAGCTGGAGCCTACACCATCCCCACCAGCACAGATCATGGTGTTCTTGGTGGTGGAGCCCCAGTAAGAGGGGCTGGAGCAGATCTGGCAGTCTACCAGGGCTGCAGCAGGGTGCTGGACACAACCCAGCACCAGTTCATACCACACAGGAAAAGCCCTGCAAGACCCATGGCCAGAAACACCACGAGCCCCCCCCCCACCCCCCCACAGCTGGAAGCTGCTTGAGTGTCCCCCCCAAACCAGACCCAACTTTGGGNACAGATTCAGGCTGGCACGGATCAGGATCACAGGCAGAGGAAGGGATGGAATCCTCCCAGGATGCTGAAGCCAACAGGGAAGAGGTGAAGGAAGGCAGGACAAGAGGGAAGGAAGCAGGAAGGGAAAGAAAAAGGTGTTTGACCCTCGTGATCCCTCAAATTTATACTGAGTATGAGGTGTATGGGATGAAATACTCTGTTTGGTCAGTTCTGGCATCTGTCTTGTCTTGGGCCTCCCCAAAGGAGGGGTTCAGGTGGGACCTCTTTACTCCTTCTGCAGGGTAAAATGTTTTCCTCTGAAGCGAGTAATGTCCTTGGCTCTGCACACCAGTCTCTGGCAGTACCTATAAACATCCAGTGTGATCAGTCCCAGGAGCAGACACTGTCTGAGAAACTTCTGTTAATTTCAGCAAGTGCAGCTACTGACAAGAAACTGAGCTGAAAGCAAAAGTACAAACCAGAAAATCACCTTTATCCTGGCCCAAACCAGGACAATCTCCAAGCCCTGTCTGGTGCCCCCTGGAACCTCCCAGGACTAAAAAAACATCACCCAGCTCCCCCTCTGTGATTCCCGAGAATTAGGGCAAGTTTGACATCCCTGTTATAAAATTCTGAAGTCCTCAGTAACATCTCCTCAGGAATCCCCTGCTGCTGTTTTCCTCTTTCCTTCACTTTTAATTCAGAGGAAAAAATAATCACTCGCCCTGTGAGGAACTGACCTAAAATCCCCCCCCTTGCCCTTCACATCTTTGACCTTTGTTTAGTCTAACACAGTCCCTGGGGGATGCCTGAAACTCCTTGTGGGTAACACAGCTCTGCCGAAGATCCAGATCCAGATCCAGATCCAAACCAGACGGGGATGAGGGAACAACCCCGGGGCCTCTGCTCGGGAGGGCCAGAAAGGGCCTTTTGCGGGGTTTAAGGCCTCCCCACTGCACTTTCGCTTCTGTTTAACTTGGTTTAACTTCTGGCCGTGCACACCCGTGTCCGGGTTGAGGATAAAAGGAAAAAAATTGCGTTTTCCTTGGACAGAATCGCTGCCCCCCCCCCCCCCNTTTTTTTTTCCTCAGAAATCGGTGGTGGTTTTCCCCGTCAGTTTGTGTCCGGGTTGTGGTTTTGGAGCCGGGGCAGGGAGTGTGGGGTTGGTTGGAAATGGTCTCGTTGGGTGTTTTCCCCCCTCAAGAATCTCCAGATCCCTCGTTTTTAGGATTGGCTCCGTTTTTAGGCTGCGGGGTTTGATTCCTGCAGAGCCTGGCGCTGGGATCCCTCACTAAAGGGGGGAAGGGGTTGGAGGAAAAGGCGTGGGGGAAGCACTCCCGAAGTTTTCAGGAGGAATTTCCAGGGTGTGTGTGTGGAATGGGATCCAAACCTCCAGCTGGGTGCATGGACTCAAGTCTCCTCACTTGCTTTCTGGCATCAGCTGGTGGGATGTGTTGTCCTTTGCCTCCGGATTCCTGGAAAAAAAAAAAAAAAGGGAGTTCTGTCAATCTGGAAAAAAAAAAAAATGGAGTTCTGTCAGTCTGGAAAACAAACCAAACAAAACTTGCCCCAAGTGTGTTTAATTTTAAAATAAATAGGATTTTATCTACTGTAGCTTGTGAGGACAGCTTGCTTTCAGGTGTTAATGCCTGATTTCACCAGAGTCCTGATCACCAAATGGTTGAAATTCCTGTTATTTGTTACTCTGACTTTGGTCATGTATTATTTAAGAATAAAATTGTGTCCAGTGCACTTTGATTTTTTGACTTTATGAAGTCTTTAAAAAAAAATAATAAATAATTGTTTCTTCAGTCCTGAAATCCCACTCAAGCCTTTTCTCTGCTACATTAAAAAGGAGCAAAACAGAATTTTTTTTTTTTTTTTTTTTTTTTCAGGGGATGCTCTCATACATCTCCCTTCAGTATTTTATTTTCTCTTCCATTATTCTGTTCTTTTTTTGCTTTGAGGCTCTGTTTGAGGCTGGGAATCCCTGAGTTGAGGCTTTTTAGAGCATTTCACTCCAGCCAAGCCCTGTCTCAGGTCCCTGCCTTGCCAGCAGGTAGAAGCAAAGTATGGAGAGGTGTCTTGGTGTCCTGGTTTTGGGACACATTCAGGGTAAAATCTTCACTGCTCAGGCACAGTGTGGCTCCATCTCTTTGGTATTTTTCATCAGGATTAGTGAAGTCATGGGAATGGCTTTTATTTTTTCCTTTATTCTTTTTTTTCAGCAGCCATCTCCTGGTTCCTGAGTGGAGGTTTAAAGCCATGAAGCTGTGGTAGGGGGGGCAGGCAGGAACTCTGGGGTGATAAATGGTGATTGCCCACAATGTTCCCCTTTCTGTGGGAAAGGAAGAGGTGTCTGAGCCTCAAAACTCCTTTGAGGTGAGCTGAGCTGCTCTGCCTGGAGAGAGCTGATTTTTCAGAAGCTTCAAAGCCCTTCAACCCCAACTCCATCTGTTTTTACAATCCTTGCTTCAAAGCCCTTCAACCCCAACTCCATCTGTTTTTACAATCCTTTTGCTTCAATGAAATCATTTTTCAGACGTAGCTGTGTGGAGGTTTTGGTTTTATTCTCCCCCCAGCTGATCCTGAACCCAGGCTTTTCAGGCAGAGTGGGACAGTGCTCATTTCCTGCCTCATAAAACTTTGGGGGGTTGTTTTTATGAATTCCCTCTTGTCAGCACTCTGGGATGTGGGAAAACTCTTTCTTTCACCCCAAACTCTGCAGCTGCTTTCTCTTTACTGCAATTTTCACCTTGTAAAAATCCCTTGCTGAATATCTTTTTGTTATTAATACTAATATTTTACTCAGATTTGTAGATGTTGGATCAATAAAAAGTTTCCTACTGCAGAGCAAGTGGAGAAAAATCCACTTTTCATGGATTTTCATGGGAAATCCTTCTGTCTGGTGTTCCTCCAAGCAGGACTCCACACCTGGGAGAGAAAGATCAGCAAAAACCTTTGTGCTTTCTCCCCCAGTTTGTTTGTTTTGGTGGTTTTCCATCTCTGGGTGTCATTGCAGTCTCTTTTGCTGCCCTTTTGAGGCTTTTGTGGGACAATAAAGCAGAGAAAAACCAGCAGAAGAGGGAGGGAGTGGGGTTTTTAGCACTCTACAAATGAACTGGGTATTTCTGGAGGACTGGAAATGAAATTTTTGGTTTGTTTGACAGTGGTTGTGGTGACCCTGGGGGTTGTCTCCCTTTGCTCAGAAATGTTGGGTTAACATTTACCAAAAAGCTTCCAGCTACCTGAGAGGGTGTGGGAAGCTGCATCCTTGACTCATGCTTCTCACTAATTCTGCATTTATTTTATTTTTTTTAATAACTTCAAGATCCTGAGCTTTTTATTCTGGAGTGAAGCTTTTGTTTTGCTGCTTGACCTGTGGATGAGCTGATTTATTTTTCTAGCCAGAAACAGGAAGCTGGGAGGCTGCAGCACAGCTTGGCCAACGTGCTCCATGCAGCACCAAACCCTCATTTTTTTTCTCTCCACACACAAAGTCCTCTTCTCTTTGAGGAGTTCTCCAGGTGGAACTCCCAGGATGAGGAAGGATTCCAAGAGCAGGATTCTGGTCTTGATGTTCATTGCCATCTCCCCTCTGAGCAGCCATCAGGCTGCTGGTTTATCTCAGCAGGGAAAAATCAGTGACTCACATTTCCCCAGAAAGAAATGTAATTTCCAGTCTCATAGCAACTGTCCTTCTGTTTCAAACCTTCTGTGACAAAATGTTTAACACTCACTGATCAGCTTTTAATGCTCCAGCCTGGTCCACCCACTCACCCCACCTAAAAACCTCCATTTTTACAGCACTAAAATCCCCCAATATTGGAGGGGGGGGGAGAGGTGCTGGCAAGACAGACTGAAGAGTTAAATATAAAATCTTAGAAATGAGAGAAGTGGCAGTGAGTGTGTTAGATGGAGACAGGGAGACTTCTGCAGGGTTTCAGGCTCCAAACTCTGTGGTTTTGAAACCCTGGTTTGTTTTTCTACACCTTCAGATGTTTTAAAATAGGTTTGGCTGGTAGCTTGGGTAAAATATTTTGGAAAATTAGTTGACTGAGAGCAAGATATTCTTTGGTACAAATGCTTCAAAAGTTTTCTTCCAGGATCCCCTGACTTGACTTATTTTCACCAAAACACAGAAAATGCAGGAAGCAGATTTGACAGGAAACTTTATCAGGGCCAGAAGCTGTGCTGACACTTGGGCTTCAGGTGTTGGCAGGGTGAAACAGGACTTGTCACCCCTTCTGAAATGGGGGTTCCTGCTGGGCTGGGCTCTGAGACCTCAGAAGGCACCATGTGGAGTGGGAAGGTCCCACTGTGTCTCCCCCCTGGTGTCCCCAGGAGAAACTCCTGACAGTGCTGGGGGTACTATAGGGGAAGTGCCAAAAATGCTGTGGATTTCCCTCCTAGAAAGTGGATAAAGGCTCAAAATTGTGGGTTCTGTCAAGCAGCAGTGGCAGCTGGGCACTTCTCTGCTGCTTGGATTTCTCAGTCACTGAATGGAATTTCTTTTTCTTGCAGTTGATGATGGAAGAGGTGCACAAGAGCAGCAGCAACAGTTCAGTGACACCTTCACAACCAGCAGCTGTACAAGGTACAACACTACAGGCAGCTCAGCTCTCTCATATTGCTCAACAGGTAAAGCCTGGCCCAAATCTCAGCAAACATCTGAGGCAGTGAAGAGCCAGTTTTTACATGCTACAAACTCTTATTTCCTGAGGTTTAGAAACCCCCAGAGAAAAAACAAAACAAAACACGAAAGAAGGTTGAAAAAAAAGAGCTTGTTTGGTGATGGACAGCAGAGAGTTAATCAAAGGGCTTGGATTCAAAAGACTGAAATGAATTTCCATGTGAAAATGCAGCCCAGCCTCCTTGTCAGGTTTTACATCCCTTGGAATCTTCATCAGGCTGACACACAGGAGCTGCTGAGGAATGAATCAGGGGCCTCATTTTCCTTGTGGGGTTGGTTTGTTGTTTTTTTTTTCCAGAAAAAGCATTTCCAGCTCCTTTTGTAGTAAAGGCAATTCTGGGTGCTCAGCACCATGGAAACACTTGGATTTTAGCCCCACATGAATGTATTTCATGTAACAAATCATCCAGGGTTGGAAAACTGGCATGCTTCCAAAGCTGTGTCCTGAATTCCTCAGGATTTCTGCATCTGGAAGGATCTTGCTGGGGAAATCTGCTCCTGTAGCCACAGAGCCATCCAGGGAAACAGCAAAAGTTTTGCAGCTTGTGCACTGTTCCCCCTGAAGTTTTAGATTTTGGTGCAAAATTTAGGTAACTGTGTGAGGGAAAGGTGGGCTGGGGTATCAGCAAACATCCTGGTGCTTGTTTGCAGGTTGTTTGGCTGCTTTGTTTTTATATCAAGTTGCCAACAGAAGTTAATATACCTGCATAATAATGAAAATAACATCAAATGGCAAGTTAGCTGTCTGATTTTAATGATCCTTCATCTTTTCATATATTTCAGATTAATAAAAGTAGTGAAGAAATTTGGTGAGGACACTGATTATTGACTGACCCATCTCCCTGTGTACCTGTAGTTATTTTTTAAGTGCTGGTGTTGAGTTCAACATCAAACCCCCAGATCTGTTAGGAAGTAACAAGTGTTTTATACAGGGGTAGCAGTAATTAATTTTTAATCAAGTAATCCTAGATTTCAGCTGCATTTGTTGGAACTGATAGTTTTCAAACATGTTTTTATTTGGAAAAACCTGCTCTTTGTTCTCCTTCCTCATCCATGCACACCTTCTCTGCTGCAGTGACAGCCCTTGAGCTTTCAAAGTGAATTGTTTGGCTTCTGCTGCACTAAACTTGGGATTTCTGCTCTGGGAAATCTTGGAACCCTAGCCTCATAGTGGTTGCTTGAGAAAGAAACAAAACAAGAACACCAAATATGTACATTGTTCATGCTACCTTCTGCATCACTTCAGTCCTGTTGGTCTGAGCTGTCCTAAACCCTCAGTCTTGTTGATCATTTAATCCTTTTAGATCTTAGGCCTCTAAGCTCCTCTTACCTTTAGCAAGAATTAAGCTGCTTCTCAGGCTCTTTGATTTCTGCTGATCCAGCTCTGAGACACTCTTCAAATGGAGTGCAAAATTTAAAAAACCAGAATGCCACAAATGTGGGGCTCTGTGTGTGCCTGATGGTGCTCCCTGACTCTCAGTCTGGTGATTCTGAAATCTCCTTCCTTGTTCTTCTGGAGCTGCAGGTATTTCCCTTGCAGCATTTTAATCTTTTGCACATATTGCTCCATATTTGATTCCCCCTCCCCTAACCTAAGGCAAGAAGTAACTGTTCAGCCTTTTTTTTTTTTTTTTTAATGCAGACATCTATCAAAAATTGTATCTTTAAAGGATACCTCCTGTGACTTTAACAAAGACTGAAAAAAAGCTTCACCTAATGCATGTTCTGCAGTAGTTTTCCTCCATGTGTATGCACTTTCTGAATGGAACAAAAGCTCCTGTTACTCATTCTCTGGTTTGTTGTAGATGTCTCTAAGAGGTCCTGCTCCCCTGACAGTTGTTCAGCTTCCTGGAGAGCAAGTCCAGGTCCAGGGGGTCATTCAGACAGCTCAGTCCTCTTCTGTAATCCACTCACCCCAGGTGCCAACAGTGCAGGTAACTACAGATTGTCTGTTAAACAACCCAGAATCCTCTTTATTGTACATGAAAAGACTCTTAAAGACTTGCCTGGCTCAGGTGACTGCCACCCTGCAGCCTTCCTGGCCCCCCATCCTCTGGCAGGATTTGGGGGATACATTATTGGGGATGTTGAAATTATTTGGAGTGCTGAAGTTACCTTTGGAGTTTAAATAAAACTCTCTGACATTTCCTCCTTGTCTAAAAAGACAAAGCCACAACTCTTTTAGTCAGTGCTCCTAACAGCCAAGGAATCAGTGTGGTTTAATCCCCAAATATGGAGAGCAGAGAACAACCCAGGGAGGAGGAATGGCTGTTGGGGAAGGGCAGACCTGCAGCATGGTGGATGAGCTGTTGCTTGCTCACCTCCTGCATGCTGGAACTCTCTTTCTGTGGTACCTCAGTATTCTGCTTCTGTCTCTTACTCACTGGCCTTGTGATTTTTGTCCAGAGCTCTTCAGAGAGGTGCCTTGGGGAGTTTGCAGTGGGGTTTGTTACCACTTCATTTAGTTCTTGCCTGCCCCCTGGGCAGGATGGCACTGGAGTGACCCTGTCAGCTGAATGGCTGGAGGAGCTGTGCTAAAAAGCATTAATTTGTCACTGAGCTTATCTATTCATATGACATTAAATTGGTAAACCATGAAAAGGCAACCTCTGATGTGGCTTCAGCTGTCATTGTTCCTGTAACATCAGATCATGGAAAAGAAAACACATTTAAAAGCAGCTAAGCAGCTGGTTCAGTAGGTTGTCATTAACCTGAGTCTCCACTAATCCCTTTCCTATCAGCCTGTTCTAGTTGCAGGGTCCCCACTGACTGTATTCTTTCCTTTTTTTTCCCTGTAATTTATGGACATTGTGGCCTTCTTGCTCAAAGGAGGAAAAAAAAAAATAATACATGAGCAGCTTTTCTTTCCATGTTGATAGCAGGTTGCTCTTTTTGGCTCTGGCAGTGAGAAATGCTTTTCCCAGAGCTGCATGCATTCTTCCTGACTTTTTGGTGCTGACACACAGAGGAATACCAGTAAATGTTCTGTTAACTTGTGTTTAATAAGGAGCATCAGAGAAAAAATTAACACTTGCCAACTGGCTGAGGACACTGGAATAAAGAGAAAACGAGAGAGAAAAACTGTGTATTTGCTCCCTGAATGCTGCTGCCCTAAATGTTATTATCATTTGACTCTTCTGACCAGCAAAATACTCTGCTCTTCTTCCTACACACAAGACTTCCAGTGTTTTATGTGTTTTTTCTCTGTACATAAGTGGTGTTCCTGTTTCCTCAGCTCTTCAGACACATACCTGTGGGTCTGGCTCCCCTCTTCAGACTGCACCAGCTCTGAGATAGCTGAGATTGTATGATTTTAAATTAAAAATAATGAACCATTCCTATTTCTTCACATTGCTGTTTGAAGCATTCTGGATTGATTAATCCTGCAGTTGAATCCAGCTAGCTTCAAGATGTTGAACTTCTGCAGCTTTTAATGGGATCAAGAAGTTTGAGAGAATCTCTTCAGCATTTTTTTTTTGGCAGGGTTCTGTTTCATTATGACCTTACTAGTGTAACAGTCTCTGCTAACTGCTAGAAACAGCAGATAAGACTGAAACTAGAAAATAAAAACTCCATTTTTACTTTCTCTTTGTCATCAGGTCCCTTCCAACCCTGAAAATTCTGTGATTCTGTAATTCGCTGCGTTTGCGTGTGAGGCTTTTGCTCACACACAGTCTGTGTCATTTCTTCTGGGTATTTCTTCTTAAGTGTACCAGATAACCACCAGGGATTTGTTCTTCAGGTATCTTTGTCTGAGAGTGAGGATTCTCAGGATTCATCAGACAGCATAGGCTCTTCACAGAAGGCTCGAGGGATCTTGGCTCGACGTCCGTCTTACAGGTCAGTGATCTACCCAAGTTCTGTTCATTCCAAAAGCTGCTGTTCACAAAAATCACAGTGTTTATTTCTGCCACTCAAAACAGTAGTCTGTAGGGGTTGTTGCCTGCTTATTGGAGCTGACAAACTCTTATTTTTTTTTATAGAAAAATTCTGAAAGATCTTTCTTCTGAAGATACCCGTGACAGGAAAGGAGATGAGGAGAGTCCTGGTGTCTCCACTGTTACATCTATGTCTGTTCCCACTCCCATCTACCAGACAAGCACTGGACAGTACAGTATGTTGCAGCATGCCTAATTGGACACATTTTTTATTCAACTTGTCTAAAAATACAGATTTTCATTTTGTTACATGTTTGACTAAGATGAAGCTCAGAAGGTTTGGTTAAACTACTTACAAGAAACTTAGCTGAAAGCAAAAGTACAAGACAGAGAATTACCTTTATCCTGGCCCAAACCAGGACAATAAATAACCAAACCTTCTGAGCTTCATCTTAGTCAAATATGTAACTGTGGTACTGTGATTACATGGAAATAGACTGGGATCTAAAGACCCCAGATTAAGCTGATGCTTCATTACTCTTAATTTTTGCACATGAAGACCAGGCATTCATATGATGTTGTTATGGAAAACTGTAGCAGTCTTCTAGTGTTAAATTTAGTCTCAAATGTAAGATCACTGTGGCCACATGGAAAGGTGTTCCTGTGGCATCAGGGAGGTAGAAAAAAAAGGAACTGTGCCTTTGATTTTATCACCTGGTATTCAGTGTGCTTGTCAACAATAAAACCACCTGNGAGACAGGGAGTACAGCCTCCAGGAGTACAGCCTCCAGGAGTACAGCCTCCAGGAGTACAACCTCCAGGAGTACAGCCTCCAGGAGTACAGCCTCCAGGAGTACAGCCTCCAGGAGTACAACCTCCAGGAGTACAACCTCCAGGTGTACAGCCTCCAGGAGTACAACCTCCAGGTGTACAGCCTCCAGGTGTACAGCCTCCAGGTGTACAGCCTCCAGGAGTACAACCTCCAGGTGTACAACCTCCAGGTGTACAGCCTCCAGGAGTACAGCCTCCAGGAGTACAGCCTCCAGGTGTACAGCCTCCAGGAGTACAACCTCCAGGAGTACAACCTCCAGGAGTACAGCCTCCAGGTGTACAGCCTCCAGGTGTACAGCCTCCAGGTGTACAGCCTCCAGGTGTACAGCCTCCAGGCTTTACCTGCACGTTGTCAGGTACAGCTACCACCAGTGATGTGCATGTTGCTTTCTCTTTGCAGTTGCCATTGCTGCCAATGGCTTGCAGCTGGCCAGCCCAGGGGCAGATGGTGTGCAAGGGCTGCAGACACTGACAATGACCAGCACTGGTGGGACTCAGCCTGGGACAACAATCCTGCAGTATGCACAAACATCAGATGGTCAACAGATCCTCGTCCCCAGCAACCAGGTGGTGGTGCAGAGTGAGTAAAGCTGTTGGGAGAGGTTGGAAAATGTCAGTGTTAACCTGAGTCTGACTTTCTCATGCCCCACCACCACCTTTTGGTGTCTTTGTGTTCTTGCCACAACAGCTGCCTCAGGGGACATGCAGACCTACCAGATCCGAACCACACCAACCACCACCTCCCTTCCCCAGACTGTGGTGATGACATCTCCTGTCACTCTGACCTCACAGACAAGCAAGACAGATGATCCACAGCTGAAACGAGAAATCAGGCTGATGAAGAACAGGTATGAGAGTGCAGAGGGGCTGCTCTGAGGTGTGAATCTGCTGAAGTAGATCTTCAAAGGGCAAATGATGAGTCTTGTGAGCTGGTGGTGCCATCAGGGTGGTAAATCCTGCTTTTGGAGAGTAAAACCAGGGAGAATTCTGACCCAAACTTCTGTCTCCTGCAGTTTGGAGAGAACAGATTGTTTTTTTTCCTGCAGATTAACCATGTGTGTTACCAACTGCTGCTGAATTTTGTGCTACCCTTTTCAGAGTGCTTTTCAGTTTTGTTCCTGACTGCAAAGCCAGCCCTCTCCCCTCTTCTCCTCTTCTCCTCTTCTCCTCTTCTCCTCTCCT
>JAAWXA010000092.1:110538-125017 GCA_038090715.1 Florisuga fusca
TCCCCCTCCCTCTCCCTCTTCTCCCTCTCTTTTCCTCTCTCCCTCTCCCTCTCCTCTCTTCTCCTCAGTGTCATGATGTTGGTAAAACAGAAACCTCTCAGGTCTGGAGTAAGCAGTTACTTCTGTTTGTCTGTTCCAGAGAAGCTGCTCGAGAGTGCCGTAGAAAGAAGAAAGAATATGTTAAATGTCTGGAAAATCGAGTTGCAGTCCTGGAAAACCAGAACAAAACGCTAATTGAAGAGCTAAAAACTTTGAAAGATCTTTACTGTCATAAAAGTGTGTAAGAAAAGAAGGTAAAAATTTTGTGGACTGCTTAAATTTCAGAGGATAATTTTTTTTTTTTTTTTTATACTGAATTTTTTAAACTAGATGAAAGGTCAAAGATGAAACTTTTCTACCTAGATTTCACAAGTTAAAGACTATGTAGATTTTATTTACAACACGTTGGTGACAAAGTACAAAAAGGAAACAAGAAAACTTTGCCCAAATTCCTGCTGGCACAACTGGAAACTTTACAAAGCCAAGATTGCATCTACAATAAAAGGAGAGTTGGACAGTTTCACAAGGCAGGTGATTAGAATTTTGTTGAAAATTTCTACAAGTACCTCTTGCAATGGAGGCAAGATTTGGTTACAAACACAATGTGGATGAAATGGAATCCTTGCCATAGTTGACATATTAGTAACATTTATAAGCAGTATATGTTTTGATTTCTTACTCTTTTTTCAATTCTTGCTTTTTCTTTCAGTTATTTGTATGTAAATAATTTTATTTGAATCTGCAAGGTGTTTTTTCCAGGTTCAGATGATAACAAAGCTACTACTTTGCTAGAGGTATAAATTCTGTTTACTCCTTCTCAGCTGACACTTTTAAAAGTTGTTTTTTTTTTTTTTCCTTTTCAATGTTTGCTGTGTTTATCAAATTGGGAAGGGATCTGCAGAAAGCAGTGAGAGGGCTAGTCCTGAAAATGTCTGAGGCACAGGAAATAAAGTGTTGACTTAAGAGAGATCAACAAATCCAATTATTTTCAGGTATGGTGAGCAAAAGTTTCTAAAGAATGATTTCACAATCATTTGTTCTCAGTGACTGGGCATGATAAACATCTATAATTGAAAAAGAAATGGTGTGCTGATTATATAGACAATTAACCATGTGTTGATTATTCTGTCTGGAGATTCTACTGTGCTTTGGAACATTTAAACCAAATAGAAGAAATAAAAAGATTAAAAAAAAAAAATGGAAGAGATATACCAAAGGGTTAATGAGGTTCTAATATATGGTTTATATGCTGAAAGTGATGCACAATTTCTGGACTAATTTTGTAAGGTAGGTGATATTTTGCAAAGCAATGGTATCTTTGTAAGAAAATATTCTATTGAAAACCAGGTAGATGGTTGTTATATTTTGTAGCTGAATTGTGATCTTTGCAAATCCTGAAATTGAGTTTATATTCGTATTTTGACAGTTTATATATTTCATTTTAGTAAGCAAATGAAATATTTTGTGAACCAGATTTTCAAGGATATATTTTTATGGATAGTACAAAGTCAGATGAAATCCTTTTTGGCATAGGAGATATTTGAATTAATTTTGTATGTCTGGAGGCAACTTGCAAAAAAAATGGATCCTAAAGAGTATTGGAGAAAAAAAAAATAATAATAAAAAAAAAAAAATCAGGGCTTTTTATTCCCCACAGTTAATAATACCTGCACATTGTATCTGATTGCTATCAGAGATTCTAGTTTATATGATTTTAATTTGTTCCAGGTGAAAAATGAAATGTTTGCCATGATCAGGACTCTTTTGTGTGTGGAATCTCCATTCTTGGAGATACTCAAAAGCTGTCTGGATGTGGTCCTGGGCAACCTGCTTTGGGTGACCCTGCTTGAGCAGGAGGTTGGCCAAGGTGGGCTTGCCCAACCTCAACCATTCTGTGATTCTGTGATTCTGTGAAATAGAAAAATGTGTATGCAGTGCTTATTGCATGAATAATAAATACACTATTTTCCATAGTTAGGATTGAATCCTGCTTCCAGTTATGTCAGTGGGAATTGCACTATGGACTATGCTACTCAAAAGGTGTTAGAGCTCCCTGTGTGTTGTGCTAGCTCAGATCTGAATGACATGAAAAGATGTACCCACTCCCTAGTTGTGTAATGCTTATCATATGGTCAGGCAGTATTTTTTTTTTTTTAATTTTACTCATTTTTTTAATTAATGGACTTTTTAGCAAGCAGAGCTCTTTGAAAATGGGATGAGAAAGACTGCATTCCACAATCACCTCCTTAGTAGGCTACAAAAAATCTATTTTTTTCCTAAAGTTTCTAAGTCTATGATGGTTCTGGACATAATCCATGATCTGTTCCCTTCAAGCCACGCTGAAGGCCACACATTTGTGTTCACCATCATGTCCAAAAGAATGCTTTTTGTTGCTCATGGGCAAGGCTGAGAAAATCCTTAGGGAACTGCTCCAAAAGAGGTGTTGGTGCCTCCTCTCTGGTAGTGGAATTTCAGGAGGAATGAACACCTTGGGAAGATGCTGAGCACCTCAGAGAACTGGACCTCTGTCTTGGGCACATGTTTAAGAGGGTTTGACCTACAGCACTGAAACTAATCTGGTAACTCCTGGATGGTATTTTGAACCTCACTGTGTGCTGGTGTTCCTTTACCTTCTTCTGAAATACATAATAATAATAATAATAATAATAATAATTAAAAAAAAAAAAGCTATCACGTGTTAAAACTGTAAAACCAGGGTGGCCAATTCTGTCTGCATTCAGCAAGTGAAACAAAAGTAGTGCTGCCAGACCTAACATGAGTCAATTTTTTATCCTCTTGACACAGTGTTTTGGAAAGAGCAGCTTATTTTTCACCCTGGAAATATTAAACAAGTAACAGGAGTTTGCTCTTCAAGTAATCACTTATCATGAAGTACTTATTTTGGATTTACTTCCAAATCTAGATGAGAGAATAAAATCTATATCCTGAGAGTAAAGAGATAGAGCACCTAACACTGTTCTGCTGGTTATTTCCAAACAAAAGTACATGCTTTATATGAATTGTAAATATTTGTTGAAACAATTAGATGGCTGCAAATTTTGACCTTGATAAATAAAGTCGCCAAAATATAATCCTGATGTTCCTTATTTATTTGTAATTCACACAGTACTGCAGTGCTTCTGACCAAATGTGCCTCCAGCCTGTGCTCTCAGTGGCCAAGAACAAATATTTAGTCTGTGAAACAGCACCCAGAGATCCTGTATCTGATGTCTCCTTCCAGCAGCCAGAGGGCTGAGTTATTTGTGCATAAATTGTAGTCATTACTAAACATAATTACTGGAGAATACTTTCTCTTTTTCTGCAGGTTTTTTTTTTTTCCTTTTCTACGAGCTGAGTCCACTTTGTGCTCTGCTGGTATCCACCCAGCAGAGGGAGTGACTGCCAGCTACAGAGTCCTGGTAGTACCACTAAGGAGCACCTACTCAGCTTCTGGTAGCTGGGAAAGTGTAGAAATAGGGTAAGGGAAAAGTATTTTCAGTTGGTAACGTTTCAGTTTCATTCTTTAGGGTCAAGGCCATTTCCTCTGCTGTTACTGTGGGTATCAAAAGCAGGGATAAAAAAAAAAACAAACAAAAAAACAACTCCACAGCTGCAAACACGACTTCCAAAAAGTAAATGTGTGTCTTTTGTCTCTTAGATTTATTCTGAAACAGGAGTTTGCTCTCTTTTCAAACTTCTAACAGGCAGAACAGACAGGACAGTGATGACACAATGGTTTGCCCCATCAGAGGAGCTACACGAGCACCAAAGGGATCACCCAGAGGAGCATGGGGAGTGTCGTGCTCACTGGGTTCCCAGCCTTGTTTCTCAACAGCAGTTCAGCTTTTATCCAGCTCCTGTAGAGAGCTAAATGGACGTAGATCCCAGGAAATCTTGGTCGGCCACAGCCCAGCCCATAACTTGAAATCCCTATGAGATAGTATCTATGGGTGCTCTGGTCATAGCAGGATAAGGGTCCACCACTGTCTCCCTGGACAGAAATAACAGAAACAAACCTTGTTAGCAGATTCCAGGAAACAATCTAGATTTTTTTTTTTAACCTTTTTTCAATCAGTTAACTGGACAGTAATAATGACATTAATGCTGAGTGATCCTTGGCTAGAATGCTGGGCCTGCACTTGTTTCACTGTCTTGGACTGAAGTTTTGTTATTTTTCTTTCTGCACCTTTTAATTCTAAAGCTCATCTCCTGAAACTTTCTCATTCCTCAGTTAATTTGGGAATGTGTTGTCCACACAGTACCAAGAAACAGGGTAGTGAATGCAGAACCCTGAATCTTTGCTGCATCACCTCCTTAAGGGCAAACTGCTGAGGGAAGCAGGAAGCATGTCAGATGAACTACTAATTAATATGTTATTGGGGTTTAATGGTAAATGGCTTCACTTTGCAACTGGTGCCCCAGGTTTGGCATGCTACTGCTTTTGACCTGAGAATTGGCTTTTCTGAGAAAGAGATGCTGATTCCTGAACATGCACATAAAAATCTTGCCCTGGCACTGAACTGGATCACTTTCTCTTTCCAAAGCATAAAACCAGGCAGGATACAGGTGTGGGTACGCACACCTATGTGTAATTAGCATCATTTATGGACATTTGTGGCAAGTGGTGCATAAATATACCTGCAGGCTTTCTCTTTTCAGGCATTCTTGTCTTCTGAGTATCATGGGAATTCTTTGTGTGCTTTGTGACATGTTTTTTCTCCAAAATCACCATTTTTAGAAGGCTGCTTTTGCAGCTTGACATTTTCTGTTTCTATTTGTGCCATGTTCATTAATTTTGGTCATCATCCTGCCCCTGAGGCTCTGACTTGGGGTTTTTTACCAGCAGGTTGGGCACAATGTTCCCTTCTTACCTGACAGGCATCGATGTTCCCTGACATAGAGCCAGCACAGATCATCTTCTCATTCACCACACCTGCATAAGCTTCAAAACTGTTACAGATTCTAGAAGGAATGATTTCTACCTGTGCCTCTTGTAGCACATCTGAAGTTCGACCTTTAATGGAAGACAGCACAGAGAAAGGTAAAAGATTTCTGCTGCTGTGTGTAGCACCTCTTCCTGTGCTTTTTTTTTGTCCTCTTTAGCCAGCTTAAGCATTTCTGTGCATTTTTAGACATAAGTAATACAGGGATTGTGCCTGCTGCTAGTGGATTTAACCTGAAGTGCCTCAAAAGATTTGCAGACCTGGATTTGATGGAGTTTTTGCAATTCTTGCTCTGAAGAAACATTGATTAGAACAAAACTCCTCTCTCAAAATGTCAGAGCTAACTTAACCAAACAAGCTCATATGATCCCCACCTCTCCTTGAGATTTTCAGAGAGGAAAGATGCACACCACAACTGACATCATATCAAGCTTGTGCTTACTGTGGTTAAAAAAAGAATTGGAGGGAGGGCAGCCACTTCTGAAATAGATAAATTTGCAGTGCACAGCATCAGAATTGCTGGGTTTCAATGAAAAAGTGATTTGTAGCCAACAACACAGAGAGGCTGTACCCTGAATCTGAAAGTCAGGCTCCTTTCTCTTCCTTTTCTTGGAAGAAAGGCTAAAAAATGTCTGCCTTTGGCTGCCTCTGTGTAGACCTAACCTGGTTTCAATGGAAGAAAGACTGAAAGCAGAGATTCAATTACAGAATTTTAATCATACTCTGTGACAAAACTGTAACCTGGACAAGTTCTCAGTGAGCTGGAGGGGATGGGACCTGATCTGAGTTCCTTAGCTGGAGGAGGCAAGTGAAGTGTTACCTTTTTCCTCTGTCCTTCCCCACCCACTGATAAAGCATTGGGTCTGGTTGTAGAGGTGTTTGTCAAGGTCCTGGGAGGGCAAGCAGGCAGGTTGGATGGAGCCACTGAACTGGACTGCAGAACTCAGCTCAAATAATGCCAGATCATTTTCAAAGGTCACTGAGTTGAACTCGGGGTGCACCACGATGCTCCTGATGGTTCTTGCTGTGTGACTGCCAGGTTTCCTGAGGTTATGCACACCCAAAACTGCTCTCCAGAAATAGGGTTTCCTGAAAGAGAATTGATGTGGTTTTTTAACAGTGATGTGATAGTAAACCCGTTGCTCAGTGGCACTGTTTTAAATTTATTGTTTTCCTCTTGCCTTGTGCACCTGTAGCAACATAGACTGAAAATTCTGTGTTGAGTATTTTCTATTTATACCCACAGTGCTTCTAAAGACTGTGGTTGTAGCTAGATTTGGGAAATCTTTTAATGAAAAGTTACAAATAATGAATAGCAACTTAATATTACATTTAGAAATATGGCCAGATTCATTCAGACCTAATTTTGAGTATACTGAAAAAAATCTTTGATGCTGTTAAGTGGGAATTGAATCTGGCCTGGGCAAAGGGCAGGCTAGAAAATTCAAATTAGCCTCCAAAGCCTAAGAGAAAAATTAAAATTATTACCTGATAATAATAATAATTAATAATAATTACCTGATAATAATTACCTGCAAAGTCCTGATAAATGATAAAATATAACACCTCTGTAAATTAATGTTTGTAAAAGTACATTTAAAGAAATAGCAAAGTCCTGATAAATGATAAAATTCCAAAGTTCAGAGGTTTTTAGAGCTCAGTTTCCCTTAGGTCAACACAGTGATAGGAGCTGCCATGCTCTAGATTATTAAACTATGTTAAAGGATAGAGAAAAGCAGTGATGAGCTAGTTGAAATGCAGCAGAACTGCTGTGAGTTTGTGAGTGTGGCTGTCACCACACGAGACCATTACAGCCAGGGTGACACAGGGGACAGTTTTTGGTCGACCAGTCCCTCCTGCACCAGCCTGCACAGGTTGGGTTTGCACATTGGTTCTGCACGATGAGAACCCCCTGATGTCCCTTGTGTGCTGAGATACCACAGCACCCATATGGGCTGGGCAGGAACTGGCTTGAGAGCAGGAAAAGGACTTGGGGGAGGAGAAGTTCAACATGAGCCATCTTGCAGCCCAGAAAGCCAAGTGAATCCTTGGCTGCATCCAGAGAAGTGTGGCCAGCAGGTCGAGGGAAGTGATTCTCCCCCTCTACTCTGCTCTGGTGAGACCCCACCTGGAGTACTGAGTCCAGTTCTGGAGCCCCTATTACAAGAAAGACATGGATGTGCTGGAGTGTGTCCAGAGAAGGGCCAAGAGGATGATCAGAGGGCTGGAGCACCTCTCCTGTGAAGACAGACTGAGAGAGTTGGGGTGATTCAGTCTGGAGAGGAGAAGGCTTCAAGGAGACCTTGTTGTGTCCTTCCAGCATCTGAAGGGGCTACAGGAAAGCTGGGGAGGGACTTTTCAGGATGTCAGGGAGTGATAGGACTGAGGGGAATGGATTCAAACTACAGGAGGGGAGATTTAGGCTGGAGGTTAGGAAGAAGTTCTTCACCATGAGGGTGGTGAGACCCTGGCCCAGGTTGCCCATGGAGGTGGTGGGAGCCCCATCCCTCCCTGGATGTTTTGAAGACCAGGCTGGACAGGGCTTTGAGCAACCTGATCCAGTGGAACTGGATGATCTCAGAGGTCCCTTCCAACCCTGAAAATTCAATGATTCTATGATTCTAGGTGATGTTTCATTGATCTGCCCCACTCTAAGAAGAGCTCCTAGCAGCCATACCTACCTACTTTGTTTAACACAGTGGGCTGCCGTCAGCACTGAATTATTACTGACTAAAACACCACCACAAACGTGCACATATTTCAAGCTGGAATAGCGAAGCTGGAGGCTGACTGTCCAGGGCCAGGCTCCGGCCAGAGCGTTCTGTCCCCCCACGATCCGGGATTCTGCGGTGCCGTCGAAGAGCGGCCGTCGCCCACAGTCTGCAAAACAGCACTGAATGGGTTACAGCCTGCAAACTGAAAAATAAAAACAAAACAAAACAAAAACCCCAAAACCAGAGCGTTTGGGTGCCCTCGGCAGAATTTGAGGGATTGTTTGGGTTGGTTTTTTTTTCAGGTTTGGGGAGGGTGGGTTTGTTTCTCAGTGTTTGCTGCAGGACTTGGGGTGTTCACAGGACTCCTGGAGGTGCTGAGGCTGTTTCCTTCGGGTGTGTGAGGTGTGTTTCACCTGGTTATGTGTGGACAGCTTCTGGGGTACACTCTGGGTATGTGAATTCATAGGTGAATTCATATTTAGGCGCAGATGAACTTTTTTTTCCTCTCTCTCTCTCGCTACCCCCCACCCCCTCCCCTTCCCTTTCCTCCTCTCTCAGACCCCTCCACCGCCCTCCTCGGCCTTNGGGGGGGAGGCCGCCGCCAACGGCCCAAGGAGCGGCGGCAGCTCCCGAGCGAGCCCCGGAGCCTCTGAGAGAAACTTCCCGAGATCGTTTAACGTTAAACTCGAGTCTTTTAATAATCTGCTGGGGGGTGAATAGAGTGAGAAGCGTTTCCCGCGCACGAAGGCTGCCAAGTGCCTAGGAGGCTTTGGTGTTATCTGGGGAGGTAGGGAGGGTGCCCTTCCCCCTACCCCCCCTGCCGCACTCTCACGGCTTCTCTAAATAAATCCTTGCATCAGAGCAAAAGTTCGGTGTTACAGGTTTGCACCTGATTGCTCATTCTCTGAGGCTGGAACATGAGGAGCTGGCACTGAGCATGAGGAGAAGGTCAAACCCAGGGGCCTGTCATGGCTGACCAAGCCTGGGCTGCCCGCCCAGCACAGGGAACACCACCTGAAGGAAACCTTTCCCAGAATTAACCAGTTGTTAAGCAGAAATTCCTTTGAATTCGTATCTATTTTCTGCCTGCTGGGTTGTTTCACATCCTCCATGGCCGGCGCTGGGGCCTCCATGAGGCCTTCAGAGATCTTTAGACAACAGAGCTTCTGACCTAATGCATGGTTCAGGAACTTTAACTCAAAAGTGCTTCACTGTGTTACCGAGATGAAAACGTTTGGATTAACTTGTGCTGGATAGGTGGCATACCAGTCAATACATATCAATATTACACAGATACAGTCACAGGTATCAAGGGGTTTGGAGGGGGCCCGGCGTGGCGGCGTTACTTCACGGCGTAGCCGATGATGTGAGGCTCGATGGGTGTCCACGGCAGGGCCACGCTGATGTGTCGTAACTTCAGCTCCGAGAAGTTGGCCTCTTGGAGGTTTTTCCATAGCTCTCTCGTCAGGCAGCATCCATCAAAGATGAGTTTCCAAGTCGGGTGGCAGATCTGCTGCCAAAAGTACTTCCAGCTGGAACGATCCGCGGCCACGTGCTCGAAGAAGTAGAAAGCTCCTCCCTGGGGGAAATAAAAGTTGTTTTACAGAACTCCAACAGGCACGGGGGGTTATGCTGAACTTCTCCCTCCTTCCCACCTTTTCTCAAATGCAGAGCAGTGGATCTGCAGTTTGCTCACTTTCCCACACCTTCCCTGCCTGCTCTTATGGTGTCTGAATGTAAGCAGGCATCTTCCAGAGGTCCAAAATCCCTGTTCTAAAAGCACAAAGGATGTACTTATTGATCCTTCTTTTTTTCATAGCAATAGTTTGTTGCCTTTCTGTTTCAATTACAGTTGTATGTCTCTTTTTTTTTTTCTGAGAGGAACTAAGAGAACAACATATAAATCCTACTCAAACTCTCAAGTGTTTGACAACCCAGAGGATTGTCTTGAAAATGCCATTTTAAAGGCTGGAAGTCCATTGAAAAAATACCTCAGCAAAGCAGCTTGGTTAATCTTTAGCTTGATTAGTGTACTCCAGGGAATGAAGGTGGTATAGATCAGCCCCACTTTTAAGAGTTTAGGGCAGTTTATTTAAAAGGCAGACTTGCAGTCTTGATCAGAGATCTTCCTCCACAAAGCAAATCAGGAGAAAAAACACCAGAGGAACCAGTTCTGCTTTAAATTATTATAAATACTTATAAAATTAGTGGCAGTTCTAGTTAGCAGACCGTGTTATTTTTAGGGTTTTACATTTAAGACTCGGACTGGCCAACCGGTGTGTTGCTACAGCTTTGCCCCATTTAGCAGAGCACAGCGGTCATAAATCTGATTAAACCAGGGCAATAAAGGCAACAACTTTTTCTTCAGATACTCACTGGTCTCAGCACTCGCAGCACCTCCTCCAGGGTGCCACTGATGTTGTTCACAGAGCAGAGGACGAGGGTGCAGATGACGGCGTCCACAGAACCACTGGGCACCTGGTGCAGGTCATCTCCTGAGGCTACCAGGAATTGTTCATAGTGGAGGTGTTGGTTCTTATCCATGTTTTTTGAAAGAAATCGCTGGAAGTTGGGGTTGATGTCAGTGCAGGTGACTTTGCAGCCTGGTGGGTAGAACTCAAAGTTAACCCCACAGCCCGTCCCGATCTCCAGCAGTCTCAGCTCTCCTGAGAGTCTCCTGAAGTGGGGGAGACTCTGGAATAACTCCTGCTTCTGCTGCTTTGATTTTTTCAGGTGGATTACTGAAAGATACTCTAAGAAGTAAGGAAAAAACACCTTCTTGCAGAAAGGCTCCCATATGCCCACGAAGGAGAGGAGGTAGATGGGCATGGCAAGCAGTGCCAGGCAGGCACGGAGCAGGAGGACAACAGGTTCTGTCATTTTTAGCGTGAGGCAGAGGATCCGTGCTGAGCAAAACTCCTTCTTCTGTGCATTAGAGCCCTTCCAGCTCAGACAGAGCTGCTTTCATAGACTTGCCATGTTCCCCTTGAAGTATATCCAGCTCCTTGGGCTGAGCTGGTAAGACTTTTCTCTAGAGCTGGTTTGACAGTCCAGTCACAGGCAGGGATGGGAGAAGCAGAACTGCATCCCAGCCAGCTCTGGCAGAAGAGAAGCTGCCAGTCCCTCATGTAACCCTGGGTAAACTGGGCAGAACAACTTTGTCACCACTGGCAAAACGTCAAATGATGCCTAAATTTGGTGTTCAACGGTTTCAGGTTACAGGTGGGATCTCTTCAAGCAGCCGAGTTCTTTGGTGAGCTGAAGGACATGAAGCTGCACTCTGGCCTTGCTGTCAGCCTTTTTGGTAGAACATTGATTAACATTTCAGTTAAAAACGTGTCAGAGTTTACTCACCACCCCATTGTAAAGCTGCTAGTGAGCTCTGTGCTCTCTGCAACAGCAGTTTCCAGTCTTTTCAACTTACAGACACCTGAAATCCTTTGATATGGGCTCTGGGATTGCTTTTCCTGGTTATGTTTCAGACCTCTGGTGGGAATCAGGGAGGGGACATTTATTAATTCCGTACTCTCTGCATGACTGGTTAATAAATTTATTGGTTAATAAAACCAATGGCTTGGTTTGATTAACTTCATAAACTTGAGTCCCCAGGGAGCTCTCTGCTCCACCCCACATGCAGTCTGTAAAACTTTTGCAGCCCTGCAGTCAGTCCTTTTCAAAGGACTTGGGCAGCAAAGGAGATTTGCAACCAGGTATTAACTGGAGTGCCCCAGGTGAGCCTAAGGTAGGGCAGGGAGGACTTAAGTCCCCAACAAAGTTCTGTTGTGAATCGCCCTGGGGAATTTTGGTTCTCTGTTGAGTGATCGGTAGCCCCGTTGTCCCAAGAGTTCCTTCCTCCCTCTAGTGGTAATAAATCCGAAATTCAGCAGAAGGCAGCGTCGTTTTCAGGCTGCTTTATCAAACGAGCTCTGGTGTCATGCCTTCATACCTCCACCTTGTGGCAGCTGCATTAGAAAAATCACTTTAAGCAGTGGGAATTGCTTTCTGGGTAGACCAGCTGGATGTGTGCGGAGCACAGGATAGAGACATTACTGCATTATTTTGTTATTTTATTACATATAAACTGTACCAGGTTTTAATTCCTTGCTGCTGTACTGCAGGAAATGACAGAAAGAAGAAGAGTGGCCAAGAGAGCAGCCCCTTCCTGCTGTGTCCTTGGGGATTTTTTTAACTGGAAAACATTCCTGCTGAAGCTCCTAGCTGGTAAAAGAGATATCTTGCCTGTAGGTAAGTGTGTAACTAAATGGAATGCAACAGCTCAGATCCTGCCTGCACTGAGCCTCTTATCTGGGGGAAACAACTGGTCCAAACTCCACCAGGATTTTGCTTCTCAGTTTTGTGGCTGCTGGGCTGTCACACCTCAGCCCAGTGGCTGCATGGGGTGTGGTGCCCCTGCCTCTCCCAGCACCCTGGGAGATGTTGAGCTGGGTCCCAGCTCATCAACAGGCAAAACAGACCTTGCTTAAGGGCACTGGTGTGGCAACAAGATCTCACCCATGATACAGGAGAAACCTTTTAGACTACAGCAATCTCTTGGGCTCCCCAGATCCAACAACCCCTTTAAATCACAGCTGGTTTGCATGCTGGCTGTTAAGAGCAAAGATCTCCAGTCCCTTGGTTGTTCCTCCAGAAGCACAGAGACCCCTTGAGCTCTGCAGAGGTGTGTGTATGACACAGCCCTGTCCATGAAGCTGCTGAGGCAATCCAGAGGTCACTCCAGAGGAGGTGAAGGGAGTACTGAGGGCTGTAATGATGGAATAAAGCAAAGGCAGTCTCCTGATCAAGCAATTTTTGTTTTTGTTTTTTTGGACTGAGCAGCTGTGTGCTCCTTAAAGAGGCAGCACAGTGCCAGGTAGTTATTCTTCAGATTGAGAATTACAGAATTATATTTCTTCTGCTGTCTGAGTTCTGAGTGGATTGGTTCTCCTTTAACCTCTCTTTATGGGGTTTATCAGCTTTACTGTTCCAAATACAGGCAAGCAAAACCATTAGCTGGGGTTGTGCTATTTATCTGCTTCACAAAGCAGCATCATTTTGGAAATACTTTCAAACTCTGCTTTGTTTGTGCTTTTTCTCAGGATTCCCTTTCCACCTGGATGGGGATAATGAACTAGATGGCTCTGCCAGCTGCTCAGACAGGAGGATGGGGCACTCTGCACAGGTAGTATTGGGGTTTTGCTGAACTCCAGGCCCCTTTTCTGGGATAGTGTCTCTCCAAGGCTGTGCCAGGATTGCTTGGGTCAACTAGGAACTTTGTTTTGTTTTGGTTTTTTTACTACTGCTCACCCTCCGAGGGCTCTGACCTATTTATTTTTTTAAGCACCTTGCTTAAAGAGAACTTACACAAACTGTAATAACACCCTTGGGGTTTCAGAATGTCCTTGAAGTATTTCTGGTGCCTGGCCTGCCCCAAGGGGACCCATGTCCCCACAGCTCCTGCCAGCTCTGGGGGTGCCCTAGTTGGGAGCCCAGGTGTGGTTCCAGGTTGCCACTTGGGGTTTGGCTTCCCTGCTGCTGCCTGGGGCCAGCACCCTGGGTTTCAAGCTGCTGGCATTGCTAGCTGTGAAGGGAAAGTCTTTTTTTCTTGCTTCATGGGGCTTAACTTCCACTTTGGAACACTTCAACATTCTGGTTGTGGGAGCTGTTTCTCAGCAACTTGTTATCAGCTGATTTCCCCCCTGTATTTCCATTTATTTCATCTGATGGAAATCTGAGCCCTTAGTGACAACCAAGCTACAGGAAGTCCAGTTTGGACTGGGAATTTCTCAGCACCTATTTAATTTGTGCCTAGGAGCTTCTGCTTAGTTCTGGCTTGGAGATGTCTGCATTTTTTAGGCTGCCTCTGCCCTTGTGTTACACTCGGGGAGACCTATAAAAGTCCCTGGTGTAAAGTGAGGGCAGAATTAATCCCTCTGTCATTTCTAAAGCAAGATAAATGAGTTCTCCAGCACACTGCTGTGTCCTGCTCAGCACACAACTCCTAAAGCTCTGCTCAGAGGACAAAGATTTAAAATTCTCTGCAAGAGGATGTTTCTGCAAGGTGGAGGTGATGGCTTGTTTGTTTTTTTCATAACCCAGCAACCTAGTACAGAATTTCAGGTTGTTCTTTCAGCAACATAGACACAGTCTTGGAAAGAAGAACTATGTCACAATAAAAATGATACTAAAATTGCAGGAATAAATTATATATATAAATTATTATATATATGATATATTATAAGGAAAAAAAATATTATAGGCATAAATTCCATGTCTAAATGAGGAGTTATCTCAACTGCAGATGAGTAACTTGGGCCAGTTAATAGCTTTTTTTTTTTTATTCCTGTAAAATAGTGAATAAAAGAAACAAAACAGAAAGCTGGGTGTGTGATGGGATTGTAGCTGAGGACAGCCTTCTGTACCAGCTCTTTAATGAGCTGCTGGGTGTTGCTCTGGAGCTCCCCAAACCTTCCAGCCTTGAGGAAGGAATTTTGGGGAGGAACCAAACAGCCCAGCTGGCAGTTAGAAGCTGAAACAGCGCCCAGAGCTGCAACACAAAGAGCATCAGTGCTCCGGGGATGACAGAAGGGGCAGCTGGACACTTTTTAAAATTTCCTTTAGAAATCTTCTCCTTCCCGGAGAGTCCAGGGCTGAGGTCAGGGAGCTCTTGGTGATGCAATCCATGGTGTGCACGGCCAGTTGAAGCTTTAGGAAGAAAAAAAAGGGGAAAAAAAAAAAAGGGGAAAAAAAGGGGAAAGGGGAGGAAAGGGGAGGAAAGGGGAGGAA
>JAAWXA010000092.1:125556-176263 GCA_038090715.1 Florisuga fusca
CAGGGGTGGGGGAGAAGTTGGAGGACGGAGTTGGTTTGGGTTTTTTAAGGGGGGGGGGGGATGGATGGATGGGGCGGCTTTGAGGTTCCAGCCTGACCCAGATGTGGTTTGCTCTCTTGTTTCCTTCCACCACACCACGGATATGGGGAGAATGGTGAGAGATGGATTATTTGCCTTTTTCTATTTATTTTTTTGTCCTACCGAGGGAGAGGGAATTGCAGCACGTTCACAAGCTTTTTCTATTAAAAATCTGAGTGTCTTCTTCCCTTCCCTTCCCCCCCTCTCCTTGCTGGTGCAAATTTGCCCAGCTGACATGGGGGTGGGGAAGCTGGAGGAGATGCTCCACAGCAGTAGCTGCAGATGATCCGAGGTAAAATCTAAAAGTCTGCCGGGAAGGGGAGTGTGTGTGTGAGCAGAAGCCTGTGGGTCAGGGCCAGCAGAGCTGGAGCTGATCTCTTGGAAGGGGCTCCAGTTGGTTTTCCAGAGGGGTCCCAGGTGTGGTGGGTTCATCCCCTGCAGGTTGTCCATGTGGGTCGCTTTGCAGGGGATGGGTGGGAGATCCCTGAGGAGCTGGGTGGGTTTGTGGGATGCTTAGTTGTGTTTCTGCTGTGTGGAGCTGTGGAACTGTGGTCTGTGCAACACTGCAGCATTCCACCCCCGATGGGAACCCATGACCCGTATGTCCTCATTTCACACAGGGGAAGATTTAATTACGAGGAATGAGGGTGTTCTAGGATTGCCCCCTCCTCCTGATATCTTTAGAAGCAAAAAAGGGAGGAAAGCATTTCATCCATCTTTCCCTCCTGGGTGGCTGGCTGGCCTGCTGTGGAGAGAGGGCCTGGAAATATTCTTCCAATGAACTGGAGTGCTTCTGTCTGTGCATTGGTGAGGGATGCTCTGCCAGAAGGAGATCACAGAAGAGGACAGGTGATGCCTCTTGGAGCACTTCCTTCCAGGGGAGCTGCCTTGGGGGGCTGGTTCCTCTCACTTGTTTTCCAGTCAGAAGGTTGGATGTGATGTGATGCTGGAACAGAGAGCCCCGGGACCGGCAGCTTCTGGGGTGGTGTGGCCGGAACTGCGGCCACTTCTCCATCCTGATGGAACCGAGCTCCCACCTCTGACTCTTCCTCGGGGTGGGGGGTGTGATGAACAGGTGGTGAAGATCTTTGTGATCTATAAATAGCCTCTGGTGCTGTAAAGCCACGGGAGGGGAGCTGGTGCATCTCAGCCTGATAAACAAGTGGTCAGTGCTCGCCCCAGAATGCTGCTTTCCCTACAAGGCCCCTCGGAGCTCTCCTGGGTGTGTGTTCCATCTGCTCTGTGTTTAGAAAGTTCCCCTTAGCTTCAGGGACGTTTAGGATGATTAACAGTGTGACCCAAGGGCTCCTGGATCCTTTTTTTCGTGTGTGTTTCAGCACTTCCCAAGTGTCATTCAGCCCGGGTGAAAGGACCCGGACCCAGCACCAGTGATTTCAGCAGTTATATAAGCTGATGGGTCTGGCTTCTCTCGAGATCATGGCATAGCTCAGGGGGACAGGTACAATTACGTGAATATTTTGTGCCCAGAGAGAGTGATTGCATGTTCCAAGAAATGGAGCAGGGATGTACTTCCATCCTCAGTCCAAGGGGGTGAAATAAACCAGGGACAGAGTCGGCGTTGAGTGAAAACAAAGTAGCTTGAAAAATCTAAATTACCCTTCCTTCCTCATTTATTTTTTTTTTTCCCTTGTCATGTCTGCATTCGTTTGTGGGTTTTGCTTGCCTTGTTGAGCATGCTTTTGCATTAAAATAACCTGATCCAGCTTCAGCTCTCAGTTGATGCTGGCTGGTTTTCAATGGCTGGAGAAGGGATTGGCAGCAGGACCCGGTGTGCGGTCACATGCTTCCCATTCACTATTGATCCAGAGGCTGCAAGAGCCACGGACATCACCCCACCCAGCCAGATGAGTGTTGTGTTCAGAGAAGAGGTTGGGATTAAATAAGGGGCCAGTAAAAAAGCTCCGGAGTTGAGGACAAGATCTGGGGTTTGAAGAGACCCCAGAGGGGAAAGGGATGGTTTGGGTTAGTGGTGGGAGGGCAAGGAGCTTGGTGGTGTTGGCTTCAATCTGGTAGGGTTCAGAAATAACTGAATGCTCAGACTTTCCCCCTCACTTGCAAATTCTGTAAAGGAAGCTTGTTTCAAATCCTCCTTGATGTCAGCTCAGGTTCCAGGCTGGCTTTGAGCATGGATTTTGGTCGGATGAAACTGTCTTCAAGTGTTGTTCCAAAGTTAGAGGAGTTATTTTGCTGTTGCCTTTGCTCTTCTCTCCTCCCTACCTTTCTGCTCATTTGCCTTTAGAGGTGTGTGTTCCAGTTCAGTTCTGGCATCAAGAGCAAAACCACTTTCCTGCCTTGCCCAGAGCTGCCCTTGAGCTCTGCTCAGAGCCCGGAAACTTCTGCAATATTTTACATAGGGTGAGGAAAGTGACCGGACACAAACCAGTGGATGTTGCTTGGAAAGTGAAAAGATTTCCTCTTCCTTCCTCTTTTAGATGTGACCTCAGAGGTTTTTCTAAGGGACAGGTTTCCCTTTGCCTCCCTGGCTGCAGGATTTCTGGACCTTTTAATTGATAAAATTGCTTTGTCCTGGACACACAGAGTTTACTGCAGATGGAGATCTGAAGGCAGTTTCCAGTCAGGGCTTTGCTCCTGCCTGGATGTTTTAGTTTAGCTTGAAGCTTTTTAGGCTCTCAGGCAGTTTTCAGACATTTAGGGGGCTGTTGATCTACTCTGTGTTCCCTTTCCTGCCCCAACCCTGCACGTTCAGACAGAGACCCACGTGTGTCTGTGTGGGTTATGTAAAAATTCCCATCAGGAAGGGCTCCCTCTCAACAGAGCTGAAAGCTGGACTGTGAATGACTGAATCTGGCAAATTAATAAATGAAGAAATGTATTAAAGTAAAGATATTGCCTCAAAAGTGTTTTTTAATTTATTTTGACAATCAGCTTGAATAATTTAGTAGAATATTTCATAATGTACCAGTAAATGGACTGCTGGGAACATTTAGAAAAAAATAATTAAGCCTTAGTAGGTGCCTCAGTAGCAGTGTTTTTTTTTGGTGTAAAACCTTTGGGAAATGTGTTTGTAAATATGGAACCTGGCCCCAGGGAGTTGTGAGCACCAAACTCCAGGTGCTGGGGACGAATTTTGTGTTCTCCATCAGCTTGGTGTGGCTCCTCATGCAGTTTTCTGTAGCTTGGGTAAGTGCATCCCCTCCTCTGCTCCACCTGGATGCTGAGTCTTTGTCACAGTTTTCTTGGGAGAGATTGAAGAACCACACGTGGAAAGGGCCAAAATAAATTCTAGTATTATTCTTACCCCAATTCCTGCATATCCCAGCAAGACCATGCTCAGTTGGGCAACGAAGTGCACAATTTTTAATGGAAAGAAACTTTTGGAGCTCAGCTACTTGCTGGTGTCTTTATTGCTGAAGATGAGGATGAGCCACCCAGCTCCTCCAGAACAGCTCCTGGTGAGATGCAGGAGTTGTTTCTCAGTGCAGGGAGGTTTGTGGTGGCTGGAGATGGTTTTAGAGGAGGCAGCTTTTCAGGTGTACAGGACTGGAGCTGGCAGAGTCCCAGTGCTTGTCAGAAACTTCCAGTTCTACCACCGGTTTCCAGGTGACTTTGGAAAAAATATTTTCCCTTTCTAGGATTTGCTCTTTGCAGGGAAACTTTTCTACTTAAATCCTGAGGTCTTCAGGATGAAGATAGTTCCAAGATTTGTTTTTCAGTCAACATGTGGATCAGGACCAGGTCTCGAAGTAGTAGTGGAGAAAAAAAAAAAAAAACAGATAGGTAATGCCTGATGTTTTTTGAATACCCTCTAGGAACTAATTGAAATGCAATCAAAGGGAAAGGAACAAAGAGCAGCTCACCCTCTTGGTTGTGCTTCCTGCAGAGGAGGTTTTACTGGAGGAGGCAGACTGGAGCCTGAGCTCACCCAAGCCCTGGATGCGCTGGGTCAGGAGGGATTTTTTTTATTTCTTTGTTTGGGGTTTTTTTTGCCTATGTTCATGCAGTCTCAACTCATTCTGAGAAATCTCTCCTTGGTGAATGCTGATGGAGGTGGAAGAAATGTTGTATCCTCAAATGAAAATGGATTGTTGAGGTTTCCTGCCTGTTGGGAAGAACAGTAAAACTTGAAAGTGAAAATCCTTGAGGCTCTCACCACTTTTCCTTCAGTAACCACTGGAATGCTCCACACCTCCAACTGAAGAAATGAAGGAAATATTCCATTCCTGTCCTTTGTCTTAATACAGGATCATTTACTGGGGAGACTGATGAAGATGGGACAGGCAAGTGCTCCCCAAGGAGCTCACTTTGAGGTCTTGATACCCAGAACGTAGCAGTCCCCTGAGTCCCTCCCACCTGCTGCCACAAAACCAGTGACTCCTGCTGCCACAAAACCAGTGACTCTTTGTCACTTCAGCAGAGCTGTGTGTGAACACCAGGAGCAGGAGGCAAACCTTTTTTTTTTTCTTTTTTTTTTTTTCTGCTCTGTCCCTGAGCTACTTTGGTTTCTAAATTCAGGCCTTACCTATTTATCTATGCCATTCAATTAGACCACATCCCCAATGCTGCTCTATGGTTTCACAGTATGTGGGAATTTTAGTAATTAAATGCATGCAAAAGCTGCAAGAGCAGAATAAATGAATTTTTCCTTAATATCAGCAGGCTATTCTGTGATGTTTCTAGAGATAATGTGACTAAGAAGCTGGCTTGTCTTTCCCCCTCTTGCCACCTTGTTGAGTCTTGTTTGTTTTTGGTCTTGAATTACCTGGTCAAGTATCTGTGAGAAGAATCCTCCCCCAGAGCACGCTGCGGAGTTGCAGAAGGAGGAACAGCTCTACTGAAGTTGGCTGGTTTTTTGATCTCCCAATAAAACCTGAGGTGTTTGATTCAGTTCTGGGTGTGTGGTGCAGCTTTAGATTTGTGTGTGAACACGAGTGAAGCAGTTGCAAGGAATAAACTGAGGTGCCTGGGGAGGATGCTTTGCCCTGGATGTTCTGGCATGTGTATTTTCGTTTTAAATAGATATTTAAAAAAAAAAAAAAAAAGGTATTAAAAAACCACAAAAACTTCTTGGCTGGTTTTGTGCTGTATTTATCCATGAAGTTCACTGCAATCCCTGAGGTTTTGGTGCTTGGTTTTGGAGCTGGGGCTGGGCAAAGGTGTCCCAGCTGGTCCCTCGGGTAGGAGTGAGCATCCCTGGTCATGTCTCTGACTCCTGTGAACTACAGGACAGACTTCAAAGCCAAAGGCTTTACAGACCACTGGTGGGTAGCATCAGGCTAAAATAGCTGAATCTTCACAATTCAGCCTCGTATCATAGTTTTCAAGGCATCTGGAAGTCCCTCTTTCAGAGATTCAGAATCTTGAATATGTATTTTGACGCTGTGTGCACGTTGGCTTAAAAGATCTGATGACCTTTTTGTCTTCCTTTGTGGACCTTACCCTGTCTGCCTTTGGGGTTCCCTCTGTGCCCATTTACTCGTGGTTATTTTGCTTTTCCTCTGGAATTTGTTGCCACTTTGGTGTCTGGGTTCCTCCCTGAAGTGCCAGGCTGTGGCAGGGCTGAGTTGTCTTCCAGCCTGCAGCACTGCAGTGCTGTTGCATCAGTGCAGGGTTTCTGTCATTCCTCTCCTCTCTTGGCCTCCTCCTGGAGTGTGAGAAGCTTGAAGAGGTACCAGGAGCTTCCCAAATGCAATTCTTGGTGCTGGTTCTCGAGCCAGAGCTTGGCAAAAGGTGCAAAGCTGCAGAGGGTTTGTAGGCGGGTGGATTCGGGTAAAGGAACTTCCTCGCAGCTCTCCCCTTCCGTAGGAGTGGAGGGAGAGAGGAGGGACAGTGTCAAATCCTGGCAGAGTTCTGTGCTCCTTTGCAGGGTGGGTTTTTGTTCCTTACCCACTTCCCTTTTCTTTTTATGCTGGAGAAGTTCTCATTGGCACCACACCTGATGCGGGGCAGAGACCATGTCCAACCCACATATTCCAGAAATCCAACGTTCTGAAATTCCTGTTAGACTTGGTGAGAGTCTTTTAGAATGATTTCATTCTGAAGGCCTGAAATGAAGAGGAGCATTGAGAATTGGCTACATGGAAAATGAAAAAGGTGCAATTTGGCTTCCTGGAATAGGACTGGGCTGTGCTCTGGAGTGGGAAGAGGTCTTGGCCATGCCTGAAGCTGATCCCTGGCTCACCATTCCCATGCCTGCCAGAGTCCTGGGGGAAACTTACTCTTCACTGCAATAAAAGCAGATAGGATGGGAAGGAGTGGTTTGGGGTTTGGTTGGTTTGTTTTCAAAAGAGCTCAGCATATTCCATGCATGTTGGCTCCTCTGCTCTCAGAAACCCAGTTCCAGGTTCTTCCTTCCTGGTGGTATCAGGGTGAGGAAGGTGCCAGCACCCAACCCTCTGCAGACACCTCTCAACACCCCACCCTGACCACGGGAGTAAAGCTGGCTTGGAATTTTTATCGAAAAATCAGTTTTTCTCTGAAATCAGTTTGCTGGAGAGCAGTGACTGGTGGGTTGATTTCTGCTGGGAAAGTCTGGTTTGGAGAAAGTTGCTTTTCAGAACAAGTTCTGTGATCTAGAATAGAGCTGGTGGTCAGGAGCCACCCAAAACCAGCTGTTAGGTCCACCTCTGCATCCTACTTCTTCCTGGGCTGTAAAACTTGGGTGAAGCAGTGGGATGGGCAGGTTCACCCCAGCACTTGGTGTGCATCCACCTCGAGCTTGTCTTGGGGTTGAAAAGCAGCAGATCCTCTGTGCTGGTTTTTCTGTGCCTGACTTTGTTCTGCCTGTGCTTTTTCCTCCCCTGCAGAGCTGACCTGTCCGGGGTGCAACATCACTAAAGAAGCTGCTGCAGGATGAAAAGATGGCAGCACGGCTGCTCGCACCACCAGGCCCTGATAGTTTTAAACCCTTCACTCCGGAGTCTCTGGCTAACATTGAGAAACACATTGCAGAGTTAAAAAAGAAGCAGAAGCAACGGCCAAAGCAAGACAGCAGCCACCGGGATGACGATGAAGACAGCAAACCAAAACCAAACAGTGACCTTGAGGCAGGGAAGAATTTGCCTTTCATCTACGGGGACATCCCTAAAGGCCTGGTTGCTGTTCCACTGGAGGACTTTGACCCTTATTATATGACCCAGAAAGTGAGTCTTCAAGAAAGAAGTGGCTAAACCACCTTTTGCTTAGGAAATTTGCAGGTTTGGGGGATGGTTTGAGTAGAAGACAAAGAATGGAATCTTTGGATGGGGGTTGGTTGGTTGGTTGGGTGTATTTTTTTTGCTTTGATGTCTATATGATGAATCTTTAAGCACCTGCTTGGATGGAGCTAGATCAGCAAGGTCTGGAAACTAAAACTAGATCAAGTTGTGAGAATGTGCCAGTTTTAACCATGAAGGCAAGAAGGAGATTCAAATGGAGGGGTGATGGTTTTACACGTGTGTGTTTCATCACTTGCATGGAGTTCAGTTTGAATTTGTTCTTAGCAAAGCAGTGGGGTATGGAGCCTTGAGCAAAAAAAAGAAGTGAGATGAACGAATTAACTTGCTTTTCATCATTTTTCTGTTTCAAATCTTTGCCTGGGGAGTGGCAGGAGGCAGTTGTGGGTGCTGAGGTTTATTAAGACCTGAAGTGTCATGAGGGGAGTGGTGAGTAGGCAAACACTGCTGGAAATGGAGGGGAGGGTTCTTCTACTGCTGAAATAAGGAAGAGCATGATCAGTGCTTTTCTTAAAGGGCTGAATGACTTCAACCTGAGGTTCTTTTCTACTGTTTCATTTCGTTGCTTTCTTAGATAGAAATGTAAGGTGGTTCAGCTGAGATAATTACCATCTGTAACCGGGCTGCAGCTGAGCCACTGGTGAAGCTGGAGGTTTGACCATACATGTCACAGCAGCTGTTCAAAACTTGGGTGGGGTGGCTGACATGTGAAATCAGCAAGTTTCCCCAGGGAACAAAGTGCTTTGTGACCTGGTACAGGGAGCTGCCATTTCTTCCCAGACTCAGAAGCGATTCTGAGGGCAGGGGATCATTCCCAGAACATCAACTGAATCTGCTGCTGATGTGGAGTATAACTGATTATTCTTTTCTGTGTTTACACTAGTGAGTTTCATGCTTTTTGGTGTCTCAGTGGTGCTGGGAGCACAGGGCTTGGAACTGCAGCTGTTTGTGTTGAATGCCACCAGGCTGGTGTCCAGGTGGACGTGGTGCTCACAGAAATGTGTTGGCTGCTGGTGGTGAGAAGGTGGCCACCCCCATCCCTCAGAAATATTTTTTTTCTTTTTTAAATACATCTGGTGTTGCCTAGGTTTGGTGTGGCCAAAAGAGACACGTGGCTGAAGAGCTTTTCCCAGGTTTTCCATGGCTGTGTGTGCCAAAGCAGATGTTAGGACATGTGGCTGCCACATCCTGGAGCATTGGGCAAAGGCTTCTTGGTTGTCTTCATGTTCCACCAGAACATGAGGGGGAGGCAGAGGGGAACATCAGAAGCCCTCAGGCTTTATCAGTTCCTGTTTCCCTCCTAACACAATGCTAGTAATAAATATTGAATTTTTAGACTGAAAAAACAAAGCACATTCCCAACTTTGAAGGCATCTGACCTGGACGCTTCTGCACGTGGCCACTTGCAGAGTTCCTGCTGGCTCAGCATGGAGCTGGAGCAGCTGCAGATGGAGGAGAAGGTTCTGGAGATGGAAAACAAACTGGCACAGCTCCACCAACCTTGTGCTGGCTCTTCCCTCAAACTTTGGCTTGATGGGTTTTTTTACCAGCTCCGTTTCTTCTGCACCCTCTCGGCTGCAGCAGTGGCTGAGGTGCTGCTGCTTTGCAGCTTCAAATAGTGACTTCCCACAAAGAAGAAGTTTTTTTTAAGGCCATTAAAAAAAAAAAACCAAACTCTTGAATCACCAGGAATTGCAGATCTGCTTGAATCATGAGAAGTTTTCCAAGATTCCATTCCTCTCCAGAAGGCTTTACATCATGGGTCTTGTCAAGTTGGGCCTACAGTGTGCCAGCTCCTTGCTTTTCCTTGCAGGAGAAGAGGTGATCTTGATTTATCTAAGGAACTGAAACTGCATTTTAACTGAGAAGCTGAACTTTCCAGTGGCCTGGTAACTGATATTTAAAGGAGAAACAGTGTGACCTAGAAACAGAACTGTGGTACAGAGAGTCAAAGGTCCTGGGGTTGGAGCCCAGCCCTGCAAATGTGGTTCTGGCCCAACTGCTTCTCTTTGTTCAGTTTCATTTTGCAAATGAATCTTAGGAGAATCAGGAAAGCCCCTTTGCTCACAGGATTTTGGAGCTTTAACTCCTCTCTGCCTTTATGTGGGTGCTAGGGATACTTTTTGGTGTGATTCTTTGTTTTTCACATAGTGATGGCCTTCCAGTTCCTGGCCTGAAGTATGTGGTAGGAGCAGTCCTTGGCCATGATATTTGTTGTGAAAACCTGAAACATTTCACCTAAAAACCCCGAAAGGCAGAGATCTGAACTTCCTTCTTGATATGTGCAAAGAGAACTCGGGAAAGATGCCTTGGAGAGCATCCCTGGCAATGAAGGCAAAGCAGCTGGTTGCCTCATAGCCCAGTCTTCCTTTCTTCAGTATTTGCAAGAGACACTGACCATCATCCCCTTTTATTTCTGCACCTTTTTAGTATTTCTCATTTTATTAACTGTTTTTCCATCTTTTAGGCCTTTGTTTCCTTCTTTTCCACTTCGGGCCTACAGAGTCAAGCCTACTCAGTGACTCCTTGCCCTGTTCTTTCCCCCTGAACGTGACTTTTGCCAAGTTGTGGTCGTTTTTCTCCCATAATTTCCATTTCCCTCAGTCGACTTCTCCTCTATAAACTGGGGTCAATTTGATTTGAATGGAAAAACCAACCCTGCAGTTGTAGAAGAGATTCAGGACATCTGAGGCTGGAGTTGGGATTGTCTGAGGTCACCCACAGCTTGCAGATGAGCACCTGAGGATCTTTCTGGGGAGGATGTGCCAGTGGAGTGACTTGCAACTTCGTTGAGTCACATGCAGGGTTTGGAAATGGGCCCTTTGGTCCAGAATGTCACCTTGGCTGCCTGAACCTGGGAAAATTACAGGGATGTGAGAGACCAGCTGGGGGAAGCACGTCTGGCTCTAGCATGTGCTTCAAGGAGCTTTGGCTTCCTACTTTTCTAGGACAAGGTAATGGCCCTGCAAGGTTGTGGGACTGTGAAGGGCTTTTGTGTTTTGGTGAAGTCACTAAAACAGGAGGAGGAATCAGGACCATCTCAAAAATCAGTCATTAATCCTGATTTCCAACAAGCTAATTACCTTTTCCAGGAATCTTGTGTATGATGCTATTTTTAATTCCACTCCATCTCTCCAGCAGGATCAGGGAAGGCCACGGTGCTGCTCCCTGTTCTTGTGGTGGGACAAAGGAAGGAGAGTGTCATCACTGGCAAGTGTCTCTTCCTCAAACAGTGTCAAGGGTTTTCCATATGTTGTGCTTGAAACAAGATGAAAGCAAGAGCAAGATGTGGCAGATGCTTTTTCCCTGAAAACTTTTCAGTGGTGAAGAATAAATTCAAGGAGAAATGGCTTCAAGTTGGGAAGGTTTAAGATGGATATCAGGAGAAACTTCTTTACAGAAAGAGTTGTTTAAGCACTGGAACAGGCTTCCCAGGGAGGTGGTGGAGTCTCCATCCCTGAATGTGTTTTAAAATTGCCTGGATGTGTTGCTTGGGGACATGGGTCATCAAGAGTAGGGCAGTAGGGTTAGAGTGAGGCTGGACTCGATGATCTTGAAGGTGTTTTCCAGCCTGAGCAATTCTATGATTCTGTGATTCTATGCTTCTATGATTCTAAATCACTAAGAATAAAATTGTTCCCTTTTTTTTTTTTTTTCTGGGGGAAAAATAAATATCAGATAATGTGTGTTCTGTTTGAGGAACTACACCTCCCTGAGCCAAAGCAGAGCTGAAGAATATTTGACTTTTCATTCTGTCTTGTGTTTCTTCAGTCTTTGGGGTGCCAGAGTTCCCTGTCAATTAATTTTTGGAGATAGCTGTGGTGAAGGCACTTGCTGAGGGTGGCATCAGAAAGTCCTCACTTGCTCTTGGCAAGCACGGCAGGCACCAGCTCCCAGCCTAGGAACGTGGCTCCATATGTTCTTGGGTTGTTCTTGAATCTTCTGCCCACTCCTCCTCACTTTTCAGCCGTTACAGAAATGCTGAAATGTGAAAAAACCTGCAGGAAGCAAGAGGGGTTTCAGTCTTCCTAGAGCTGGAATGTTTTTGGCCATCGATCCCGTGCGCTCTCCAGCGTCTCTGCTTCGAGACACCGTTTCACAGTTTGGTTTAGAGAAGACCTATCTCCTGTCATTGCTCCTTTTTTTTATGCCAGAATTATTTGGAAGGGTTCTGTAGAGCATAGATTCCTAGGCAGCTTTAGGAAAGCTCAAGTGGACTGAACCTTTTAGCACAACTCTTCAACAACGACTCCTTGAACATTCACCTGGGCTTCAGCTCTCAGAAGAAGATGGGAAGAGACCTTCCTCCTGGAATCACCTTTCCCTGGGTTTTGAGCTTTGCCTCAGCAGATCTTAAAAGGGCTTTAAAGATGTTCTTGGACCTGAACCAGGAAACATTTTAAGAGAGCTTGCAGCCATCTTGAAACTGTGTTTTAATATGTCAGCAGCAGAAAGAGAACCTCAGAGAAGGTTTCTAATGGCCAAACGCTTTTTGGCTGTTGTGCTTTTCCATCTACTGAGGAGGCTGAGCAGAGGTTTACCCAGGATTTTAAAAAGTGCACAAGAGAACTGGAGCAGTGGATTGTGGAACTTTCAGAGTCAATGAGCCTGCTGGGATGGTTGACCCTGCTTGGTGTTTGGGCTGTACTGAGAGGCTCAGTTATGATGGGCTTTCTGGACTTTGGGGCTGGCTTACAGAATCACAGAAAATGAGTGGTTGGAAGGGACCTTGGAAGATTCATAGAGTCCAATCCCTCTGCCAGAGTAGGGTCACCTAGAGGAGGTCACACAGGAACACCTCCAGGTGGGTTTTGAATGTCTCCAGAGAAGACCCCCCAGTCTCCCTGGGCAGCCGGTGCCAGTGTTTTGTCACCTCACAGGAAAACAATTTCTCCTCTTGTTTATGTGGAACCTCCTGTGCTCACGTTTTTATCTGTTGCCTCGTGTCCTGTCATGGGGCATCACTGAGAAGAGGCTGGCACCATCCTCCTGGCTCTCTCCCTTTATGTGTTTATAAATGTTCATGAGGTCACTCCTCATTCTCCTCCAAGCTGCAGAGCTCCAGCTCCCTCAGCCTTTCCTCACCAGGAGATGTTCCACTCCCTCCAGCATCTTGGTGGTTCTGCTCTGGACTCTCTCCAGCAGTTCCCTGTTCTTTTGGAACTGAAAGACTCAGAACAGGATATGATATTCCAGATGTGGCCTCACCAGAGCAGAGTAGAGGGGGAGGAGAACCTCTCTTGACCTACCAACCACCCCCCAGGTGCCATTGGCCTTGGCCACATTGTTGGCTCATGGTCATCCTTCCATCCACCAGCACCCCCAGGTCCCTCCAACAGCTCCATCCCCAACCTGTCCTGGTTCTTGGGGTTGTTCCTACCCAGATGCAAGACTCTGCAGCAGTGTGCACATCCCTCCACGTGAGGAACAGTTTTATTTCTGCCTTTCTGAGCTGTATCTGAGCCAATGGCAGGGCTCCTGCACAGTGATTTTTTTTTTTTTTTCCTATGTGATGGATCAGAGCCACCTCACAGAACCACTGCATGGAGTTTAGGGAGGATTTCTGTCTCACCTTGTGCCCACCTCATGTTCAGCACAGTCACACTGGAGATTCCATGGCTTAGGAGATGTGGTGGAGTTGAGAGCTCAGTGTTGTGCTGGAGCCTGGGAGCATCCTGGTGTGGTGGGTATCTGCTCCAGACCTCTGCAGGAGACAAGGAAAGGAGATTTCAAAATTAATGAGCTGTGGGTCTTGAAAAGTTGGTGGCGTCAGGGAAGGAGAGGCAGCTGGCTCTTAAAATCTGGTGTCCCTTGACCACTCTGCAATCTTGAAAACTTACAGCCTCTTAAAATCCTGTTACATGCCAAGGTAATCTGTTCATTAATTCTTGATGCTGCAATTTAAGAGCTGTCCAGGGTTGTCTTTAAAGTGCTTTTGTTGGGAGATGCATTAGTGGTTCTGCTAACTAATCTTTCTCACTCAGCTCCCAGCCACAATCTGATTTTGATTTCCTCTTCAAATAATTTACTGCTCAATGGTCTCATTTAGCCAAATGAACTCACAAGATGTCGTTTCGCTTGCCTGGGAGGGAAATGACAAATTTCAGAAGAGTGAATCTCCTGGGGAAGCACAGTGCTGGCAGAAAGCCCTCGTGGATTCCCTGGGGTTGGCCTGGGGGCTGTGCCAACCAGTGGGTGCTGGGAAATGGGGAGATGGTGCTGAGGAAAGGGCTTTGGCTTTTTGGTTCTTTCAAATTATTATTTTTAAATTATTTTCTTTTTTTTTTTCTCCTTCCCAAGTTGAGCAGTAGGTGCATTGAGTGTGCTGATCCTAAGCAACCACAGTTTTAATTTTGCCTCTCCAGTTGGTGGGATGTGATGCTCCTGGTGCTTTTTGGAGCCTAATTCTCCTCATTCTGCTCCTGGGTTTGTGATCTGTAGTTGCTTTTGGCCTCAGTTCTTGTCTGTGTGATGAAAATGTGTGCTCTTGGATGGGAGATTTTGCTTCTGTTCTGCCCAAGGTGTCTAGGAAAATGGATGGGTTTGAGTAGAATTATTCCTGATGTATTGGTAGGTATGTTTTACCCTAATGGGAACTTCGTAAAGGAAATTCTTCTTTAAAACAGCCTAAAATGCTATTGTTAGTCCTTCTTTTTTTTGTTTTAAATACAATTCATGCTTTGATTTTCATGCATTAACTCTCTTTTTCTTTCTTTGTTTCTCTGCAGACCTTTGTAGTACTAAACAGAGGGAAAACACTCTTCCGATTTAGTGCCACACCTGCCTTGTACATTTTAAGTCCTTTTAATCTGTTTAGAAGAATAGCTATTAAAATTTTGATACATTCATATCCTTTTTATTACTGAGTTACTGTTGCTTTTGTATATTCAGGGAGAAACCTCTTACCTGTTAGTTTATTGCTCTGTTCAAGCAGTGTCTCTGGAATTCCAGTTCTGTGCCTGGTGAAGCTGGATTGGCTTCAGAGCACACACAGACACAAAAACACACAAAAAAGTGGGGGGTTTGAGTGGAAAAACGTGGTCCTTGGGACATACCCAGCCAAATAAACATTTTATTTTGTTTTCACTGCTAACTTGTACCTAGCTGTGTCTGTAGGTGCCCATGCATCCCTTGATAAGTTTTGGGAGAGGTACACTTCCAGGTTATGCTTAAGTGCAGAGGATTTGAGCTTTAACCAGCTGCTAAAAGGGGTAAAATGGAATTAGGATCTGGAGAAGGAGCCAGAGACACCTTGTATGCCATCAGACACTGGGTGATTTCTTGCTCCTTTGGCATCTCTTAAACTTCCCTCTGATGGCAAAGTGTTCCACTGCAGGGCTTCAGAAACATGAGCAGCATGTGTGATTGGTTTAAAAAAAAAACAAACCCCAAAACCAAGTGATATATTTGCTAGACTTTTCCCTGTTTATTTATTTAGTTTTAGAAAGTGACTATAAAATGGGAACACATTCGTTTGTTAAAAGCTTCTAGATCCTTACTTCTTTCATCTAATAGTAATAAAAAACCTTTCCCATCTTTTAACACTTCAAGCTCAACTTGGGATCTGAGGCTGGGAATGTTTGTTTTTTTTTTGCCTATGTATTTTTGCAGCTGGGAGGTGCAGATCTGTCAGAGGAAGTTGCTGGATCCTGGGGCTTTGAGCTAAGAGTTTGCTTTGCTTTGGAACTCAAATAGCTTTGGATCTGACCCTGGATTTCACTATTCTGCTAATAATTCAATATTTTAAATCCTCTCCAACTGCTGATTCTGAGATTGTGCTGTCCCTGCACCACTCCTCAGATCCACCCAGCACCTTCCACCTGCAAAGGTGGCACCTGAGCTCCTGAGCAGAGGGAGGAAGCAGAGATTTTTGGAAAGATTCTGAAAATTTTCTCCAAGCTAAATCCATGTTATCCACTGATTACAACACCCCTTTCCTGATGGCTGTCTTAGCAATTCTGATGTTACTGAATATATGGGATTATTTAGGGAGACATTTTCGTACAGGTGTTTGATTTTGGAATGGCTAAGAGGTACCAGGAGCTTAAAAAAAATTGAATGTGACATAAAAATCCTGTTTATAGCTGGTCACCTCAGTCTTATTTCCCCTGACTGCCTCAAGTCCACAGTTTTTGCAGTGCTTGCAGTTCAGACAGTGGAGTGGAAATAGCTTCTGGGTTTGATTGTGATCTTTAGGGAGCTGAGAGGTGACATGAGGAGCCACGCTGGGGTCCCTTTGGTCCTTGACTTTGTTCCACAGTATTTAGCATGATCATTATGTGCACTATTTTGACCAACTGTGTATTCATGACTTTTAGTAACCCACCTGAATGGTCCAAGAATGTGGAGTAAGTAAACTTCTTGTGTTTCTACCCCACCTCCCAGAACTTTGTTCTCCTTTCATTTCACGACCCTGGTGATGTTGTTACAAACTCCTCAGTGCAGCTCTCTCCCTTCCCACAGGTATACATTCACTGGGATTTATACATTTGAATCACTTGTGAAAATCATTGCAAGAGGTTTCTGTATAGATGGCTTCACTTTCCTGCGGGATCCCTGGAACTGGTTGGATTTCAGTGTCATCATGATGGCGTAAGTTGTGTTTCCAGAATATCTTAAGGTTTGGGGTGTACAGGAGGGGATGAGACCTTAGGAAGTGGTGGGTGATGTGTCAAGGAAAAAAATGAATCAAGGAAAACTGAAGTGAATCCCCTCAAAAGATTTCCTTCTTGTTTTTTTTTTTTATTTTTTCTTTTCTCTAAAAGAAAGCTTTAGCCTGACACACAGTCACAGATTTAAAATGCAGCTGGATGGAGCTGCTGTTGCAAAATGATTTTTTTAAAGCTGCTTTTATTAATATAAACCTTTATAATAATGCCTGGCACTGCTCACACAGCAGAGTGGCTGCTTGTTCTGTTAACAGAACATGAGACCAGGAGCCAAACATCTTTCAGTTCTCAACCTCTACCACTCCTTCCTCCTTGGGCTTGCAGGTTAACAGCCCTCAAGCTGCCACTTAAGTTCCAAACCCATTTCTGATGAAGCTGCAGTGTCAGGAAAAGCAACAATTTCTTTTTCCTTCCTCATTCTTTTCTCTCATGCCAGATCAGCTTGCATTGGGTCTCATAATGCGGATTCGTGGGGATGCCTGAATTCCTTGGGCTAATAATGCAGATCTGTGGGGATGTCTGAATTCACGGCTGTGGGTGGGAGAGATGAATTTGTTTTCTTTTCCCTTTTCCATTGGTTTTGGGAACGTTGTACGTGTCAACAGCTGAGGGCTGGTGTAGGAAGGCTCAGGAGCCTGATTTTCAAGGGTTCAGAGCACTCGACTTTAATCACAGTGAAATGCTTCAATCCTATAAAATGCCTTTTTTTTTATGTATTCTGCACCCAAGGTTGTTAATTTCCTTGAGCTCTTGCTCTTTTTTCTTTTTTTTTTTCCTACTTGCCTGTTAGTTGTGTGTTTAAATGCCATGCAAAGAGTTGAACATTGTACACCAAAGGCAAATAAGGGGGAACTCACTGGGACTCTGGATTCACTTGGGAACAGCTGGGAGCTGCTGTGCCCAGGAGGGATTTGACCCCCACTCCTGTGCACAGTCTGTGTTCCAATCCCTTTGTTTCCTGATCAATTCCCAAGGAACAGCCTGCCAGCTTGAAAAGGCTCAGTGCATTGGTTTTAAATAAAAATAAATGTATTCAAGCTCTCACTACTCTCAATAACCTCCTGGTTTCTGCTGAGGTTGCCTGTCGACTGCAAACACAATCCTTTTTGTGGCCCTGGGTTATTTCAATCCCACTAATAAGTTTATGAAGCAGTTCAGGCCTTTCTGCAGCAAGGAGAATCTTGGAATGTTGTGCAGTTCTTTGCTTTTTTTTTTTGTTTTGTTTTGTTGTGTTTTTTTTCACACCAGGTTCCTCCCCAGTCAGCACAGAGGAAATGTTCTGAGTTATGGGAAAATGGAATTCTGTTCCCCTGGTGCTCAGCTGTTTAATCTGTGGATCCCAGGGGGTTTTTCCCCTTGTAAAATGGGGACAATCACACCCACCCATGGCTCCCAGACTACAGCAGAAAGGATTAATGTGAAAGGCACTAATCAAAGCCAAAATGATCAGCAAAGACAGGAATATACCTGAAACCACTGAGCTGAGGGGATGCCCCTGAGTCTCCTCATCTCCCTGACAGTTTTACTGTCTTCTGCAGAAATAGCATTAAATTTTCAAGTCCTACTTAGCCAAGAATACCTGGGCCAGCTGGTTGCAGCCTGGAGAGACTTAAACTGTGTTTTTGGCTCTGAAACTTTCTTCTCTCTCTCTCTTTTCAATGCCACTTCTAAAGCATTTTAACTCACAAGCTGTTTCCTGCAAACAGAGACAGCTGTATGCTAAGGGAGGTGACCCCAATGGTGCCATTAACTCTGGTTTAATTCTGCAGGTATATAACAGAGTTTGTAAACCTAGGCAATGTTTCAGCTCTGCGCACTTTCAGGGTTCTGAGAGCTTTGAAAACTATTTCTGTAATTCCAGGTAAGGCGGCCTGCGGTTGGTGTTAGCTGTTGGGTACAGGGCCCCTGTGAGTGATGTTATTGCTTTGTCTGTAGTGGTGCTTTGATTTTTGGTGTGTGTATTGTCATGGTGTTTTTTTTTGTTTTGTTTTCTTTTCTTTTTTTTTTTTTTTGTTGTGTGACCTCCCTCATTGCAGATATGTCACAGAGTTTGTGGACCTTGGGAATGTCTCAGCATTGAGAACTTTCAGAGTTCTCCGAGCTTTGAAAACAATCTCTGTCATTCCAGGTGAGAACCACGAAGCATTCACAGCTGCTCTTGTGTGTCCCCCTCTTCCCTCTCCTCCTGCACTGCTTTGTTTCTCAAGAAGTGGCACTGGGATATTTTTTTGATGGGCTTTGCAGTCTGGATAAGCAATACCTTGTTCCAAACCCTTGGTTTGAAATCAAGGCTTCTGGGCTATGGGGTGAACATCTGGCTGTTCCATCCTTCTTTCTCCCTGGGCCTGGTGGGTCTTGGAAACAAAAGCCAGACATCAAGTCCAGAGTGAACAAAGATGAAGAAGGGACCAGGCACTCCCTCCCTTCTGCTGCTTGATAGTTTCTTGCTCAGAAAGTCATCCCCTGCCCATCAATGTTTCTTAAGGGAAGGGGTTTTTTAAGGGAATGACTTTGTAAAGCAAAAACCCAACCAAGAGTAAAACTTTCAGTGGCTTGGAGTCAGCTGGTGTCAGGGGCAGGTTGTCTGCTAGGTAATGAGAATAAACTTCCCTCCCTGCCTTCAGGAAGGGCTAATGCCTTCATCTACCATTTTGAGATAGATGAAGGGAAACAGAGGACTGGCACTACCAGCTTTTGCACTGGATGTTGTAGTGGAGCCAGTTGACATCTATTCCTGCAATTGTGTGTGGCCCAAAGGGTCTGAACTTTCAGTGAGCCAGAAGTCCTCATTCACAGGCCTGCTCATTTCACCAGAGCTTCAGGACTGGTGCTTCCAAAGCTCCTTCCAGATTCTGAACTCCATCTGTGTGCCAAAGGGTGAGCACTGGCCCTTTCTTTGTTGCAAGAGACCCTGGAAGCAATCCAGGCTGAGAGTATGGTTCTGATCCTGAACTCTTGCATAGCAAAGTCTCATGCAGATGGTTTCTCAGAAGTGTTCCTGGTTTTAAGGTCAAGCTCCAGCCTCACTTTTCACAGGCACTGGAGCACTGGTAGTTTCCCAGTTTTCAGGTGCTTGACCTGTCTCAAAGCAGACACCTAAAACAACCACTTGATGAGTTTTGATCTCCTCTTCCTTTGTGGGTTGCTTCCTGACCCGTTAACTGAAGATGGTGCTTTTGCTTTCTCAACACCTTTGCCAGAAAAGAGCCTGTGGAGTTGTAGGACCCCATCATTTTGGTTCCCATTCCAGACTGCTAAACCCATCAGAAGTTCATGGCTGTTGTGCATGATGTTCTTCAGCTTCACCTGCTTTCCTTGCACTGAATGGGATCCTCTTCTTCCCAAGCCTTCCTTGGTGTTTGGCACTGCACAGCCAAAGAGCAGGAGCTGTTTGGTCTCTGCAGGTAGCAGGGCACTGGACAGATCTGGGGTGCAGTTGCCTTTCTGTCAGCCTGCTTACAGGATTTACTTGGCTTGCTCCAAGAAAAGCATCCCTGTCGAGAGTAATTTTGTTCTGTTTTGCTTTCCTAATCAAAGCGAAGATGCTGCAGCTTTAATGAGCTGGTTCCTACACGTGGGACTCAGCTTCATCTTCCTCTGGGAAGGAGCAGAACCCTTCAGTTTTGTATCATTCTCTCCCTCCTGCTCCACACAAATGGAGTTTGCCTTTATTCCAAATAACAGCAAGGTGGTGGTGGTGGTGGGGGGATAATATCTGGTTCTTTTTAAGCTCAGTGCAGCTTTACTCTTCATCAAAGGGATGATTTGCTGCACCCAGCTGAGGGGATCCTGTTGGAATGCTGGGCACACTGAACACATTTGTGGCTGAACTGGAAGTGACAAAACTTTGGTGATTTTGGATGGACTGGGCTCTGGGATGGGATTGCCCTCCCTGTGGTTCTGCAGCATGGAGGGAAAGCACAGACCTTGCCCCCCTGTTGATTTTGGGGAATGTAAAACATGTGTGTAATTCTCCTTTTGGGTTATTTAATACAAATTTAGGCCTGGAATGCTCTTTCTGGGTTTTAGTGCTGCCATGTCCCAGGGCAGAAGTGGTTTTTAGAATACAGTTAATATTAAAAGATAAAGGAATTCCCCTTCAGCACCTGGAGTGGAAATTTCAACACTGTGCTGAGCTCATGTGACAATTACCTTGCTGTTATGGCCACAGCTCCTATTAATAATTGGAATTCTCAGTGTGGTTTTTAGATGACACAAAACTGGGAAATAGTACCAGAAGGTGACATTGGCCACTGGATAAAATTCCATGCAGGTGTGGAGGGTCTGTATAGATTTGTGAGAGAGCAAAATACAAACCAGAACCAGGGGGGGCTGCATGGGGTGTGTTTGGGGCAGTGGAGATGAGCATGAAGCTGAGGTTTGTCTGCAAGAACCTCAACCTGCTTTGTCTTGGAGTAGGGCTTTGGCATTGATCAAAAGTTTTGAAGATTGAAGTAAAAGATGCAAAAAAAAAGAAAATTACTCCTCCCTAAGGTTTCCTTTTTTATTTTTTTATTTTTTTTTAAATCTTTGCATTCCTGATATGGATCAAACCTCTGCTGGGATAGAAAGGGTTCTTGTCATGGCATCAGCCAGAGATTTCTCTCTTACTGGCCCCAAATTCAGCTGGATCTCTGATTTATTGTTTCCTCCTTCACTACTCATTTATAAAAGCAGAATCATCCTACTGAACATCAAGGAAAACTGATTAAAGCTCCCAGGAGCTGCAGCCAAAGCTCTTGGTTGTTTAGATCTGTCTCCTGAAAGTGTTGGTCCTGCCTTCTGCCCCCAGCTCAGGGGTGGTTTGGAGGGTTTGGAGCTCACTTTCATGCTTGAGCTTTGCCTCCTGATGATCCTGAGAGCCTTGGTAAAACCCAAGGAGCCAGCACTCCAGGTGAAACCCTGCCTCCCCCTTCCAGCACCTAAAAGAAAGACTCAGCTCCCAGCAGGCAAGGGGAAGTGCTGAAACAGTTGAATCAGATTGGATCTCTTGTCAGTTGTTGGGAGTTTGTGCCAATAAACCAGGTTTCAACACCAGCTGAGTGTGTCCGTGGGGAGGTTTGTAGCACTTGGATCTTCATTGAACATCTTGGCTTTGGACAAGCCCTTCCCCAGCAGGGACTCCCCAGCACTCTTTGCCTCCTCTGCTGCAAGGCTCAGAGATTCTCCTGCTGGTGTTGGGTTTTCTTCCAGCTCTTGTGAGTTCACTGTTGCAAGGGCTGAGCTTGGGGCATCCCTCCCCTTTACTGCACCCTCTGGAACACCCTGAACACGAGTCAGGGTTCCCCAAACCCACCTGCTTTAGGACAAAAAACCTTTTGCCACCCTAGAGCAGCTGTAAAGTACTGGATGGGTTTGAATTCTCAGGGCCTCTGCCCTCTCCAGGAGTGATTTCTAATCTTGTTTTCTTCTCTGCAGGCTTGAAGACCATTGTGGGGGCCCTGATTCAGTCTGTGAAGAAGCTCTCAGATGTCATGATCTTGACGGTGTTTTGTCTCAGTGTCTTTGCCCTGATTGGGCTGCAGCTCTTCATGGGCAATTTGAGGAACAAGTGTGTGATTTGGCCAATTAATGTCAATGAGACTTTCCTGGATAATGGCTCGAGGGGCTTTGACTGGGAGGAATACACCAACAATATGTGTAGGTATTTCTGCAGTGATATTCCCTCAAAACTTCTCATTTGGCTTAGTGCTGCTGACCAGGAGTTGAGTCATGGCTTATGATGTGAGTTGCCCAGTAAAAACCCTTGGCTCAGACATATTTCAGTTTTTAGAAACCTTGGTAAGATGTTTCTATGGGGTTCATCCTTCAGGAGGTCTTGGCTATGCTCTTTTAACTAATATTTCATCTTTTTTTTTTTTTTTCATGTTTTTTGTCTCTGATTAAAACCTGTTTAAACATGGTAAATGACAAATGACTCTTCCCATTCCCCTGGGCTGAATGTCAGCTCCTTCACTGAGTTTTCCTGAGTTCTTCAGAGAATGCACCTGAAGCTGTTGGTTCTCTTTCTGCTTTGCCTTCCACACTGCTGGGGTTTCAGAGCTGTGAATGGTGCAGGGGATGATCAAGGAACTATCCTCCAAGTTTTTTTAACTTGATTTCTTCTTCCTGTCCCATTTTGAGCTTCTCTACTGTGCAGTCAGCTGGCTTTAGGTCTTTACCCAAAATAGTCTCACTTCCAGGAAGGTGTTTAAGCTTGAGCAGAGTTAATGTTGTTTAAAGTTGTGGTTTTGTGCTGATAAATTTATCAGTCGTGTATCTAGAGAGCTCTTCATGAATGGTTTTTGTAGTACTATAGCATGTTAAATCCTTCCACTCCATATCTGTGTGCATGTAATCTTTCCTTTTTCATTTTTTCCAGCAAATTTTTACATCATTCCTGGTGCCCCTGATCCTTTGCTGTGTGGTAACAGCTCAGATGCAGGGTGAGTGTTGAGCTTTATTAAAAGTAAAGACTCTTAATTACCATTGACCTTGGCTAATGATGGCAAAACCTTTGGAATATTTCCTGTTGCTTCCTTTGTTGGTTCTGGTGTTATTTCAGGTGTAAAAGCTTTCACATATCTTAATCTACTCACTACTCCATTGTTACTCTCTGACTAATACAACATAAGCTGACATTGTTTGTGTCATCTCAGGAGACAGGTCTGGCTGCTGGTGGTGACTTTGTTTCTCTCTGACTCCAATGATAAGAATCATTAGAGAAGTAGAGGATGGAGGTTCAGAAGTGGAAACCTGTCGTGTGCTGTTGCCTCCAAGTGGTTTTTTCACCCAGTCCTCGAGCTGTAAAGCCACTTAGGGTGGCTGGGTAAAAAACCTCCTGTTGCTGCATCTTGTTTCTGCAGGACAAAGACCAAAAGGCTCTTCTCAAACCCTGTCAGCCTCCTCCTCTGCTAACCATACCTGACACAGACAGCAAACCTCATGCCATTTGTTACCACGGTTGTGAATATCTCCCTGAGCATGGGTGAGGTGCATCTTGACAGCTGTCACTGCTTTGCCTTGACATGGTTGTTGTCTTCTCCACAGTCAATGTCCGGAGGGTTACACGTGCATGAAGGCAGGAAGGAACCCCAACTATGGTTACACAAGCTTTGACACTTTCAGCTGGGCTTTCCTGGCTTTATTTCGCCTTATGACTCAGGACTTTTGGGAAAACTTGTATCAATTAGTAAGTAAACACTTTGCTGTGGTTGAACACAGCACCAGAATTCAGGGGTGAGATGGGGAAGGGAAATGTGACAAGCTTTGGGTTCTTCCTCCTGACTGGAAGTGGAACTCCAAGCAAAGCTGCACAAGGAGATGTGTGCTGAGGAGAGAGCATCACCTCTGGGGCCAGAATGGGTGCTGGGAGCTCAGTGTGTGTGCAGCTGAGGGGGAATGAATTCTGGCAGGGTCTGTCCTGCTGCAGGAGATGGGGAGCAGTTCCCACCCCAGAAGGTGCTCAGGCCCTTTGGAGGGCAGAGTGTTTCCTTGTAAGCTGAGGAGGGTTTGGGGACCTTGCTGAAATGGCTTTTCTTCAGTTTTGTGTTGGTTTGAAGGAGTCTGAGCATTGGGTTTCAGGCTGTGCTTCTGAATCCTTTTTGGTTGGCATCCCTCGGGTGTTCCTTTAGAGAAGAGGAGGGATGTCACCTTTGGTGGTGGCATGGTCACCTTTTGTGTTTGGGGCTACTGAATGTGCAGCATCTTGGTGCTTTGCAGTGGAAGTGCTGAGGTGGTAAATATTCAGCACCTCTGTATTTTCTTAAAAGCATTCAGGTGAAGAAATTTGGGGTCAGCTGACGTATCGAGTGTCACCCTGAAACTGCTTTCCTCTTTCTTTTTCTCTTTCCTCTCCCTTTCTTTTTCTACTTCCAGACCTTACGAGCAGCAGGAAAAACCTACATGATCTTCTTTGTCTTAGTGATCTTTGTGGGATCGTTTTATCTGGTTAATCTCATTCTGGCTGTGGTAGCCATGGCTTATGAAGAGCAGAACCAGGCCACGCTGGAGGAGGCAGAGCAGAAGGAGGCAGAGTTTAAGGCCATGTTAGAACAATTGAAAAAGCAGCAGGAAGAGGCACAGGTGAGTGGTTTTGTCTGGGTATTTTTGGATGCATTTACACATTCAAAGGTTTATTTGCCCGTGGTTACAGAGCAGTGATGTATAGTCCAAAAAAATGCATCCAGGTCATGGCTGTGTTGACTGGGGCTCATGTTGGGCACTGTCTCTTTCCTCCTGCTGCTGGTTTGTCCTTAATATATCCAAGCTTGGTATGTTTGTTTTGTGCAGGAAAACCCCCTTCTATTAAGGAAGTTTGAAATGTTCCCAGAGTTTCTCTTTAAGTGTAGGAAAATCTTCTGTAGGTACATCATTGTTGGTCCTTTCTCAAATGCTTCTAAACAAAGCTGAGGGACTGGGAGAGATTTTCCTACCTGCAAAAGCAAACAATAAAAATATTTACAAGTCCTGACTCCCCAAGTTGCCTCCAAGAGAAAGAAAAAACATCTCAGTCCCCCCCGCAAGCCCTCATGCATTGTCACACTCTCCTGAAGTTGAAAATGGAGCATGAATGGTGGTAAAATCTGATTTCTTTTTCCCTTCCTTTACCCTCAGGCTGCTGCTATGGTCACTTCAGCAGGGACAGTCTCTGAAGATGCTGTGGAAGATGATGGTGGGGTGAGGATGTCCCGCAGCTCTTCAGAGATTTCCAAACTCAGTTCCAAGAGTGCCAAGGAACGTCGGAACAGGAGGAAGAAAAAGAAGGACAAGGAACTGTCAGAAGGAGAGGAGAAGTGTGACAATGAGAAGGTGTTCAAGTCAGAATCTGAGGATGGCATGAGGAGGAAAGCATTCAGGCTACCAGATAACAGGCTAGGAAGGAAATTTTCCATCATGAACCAGGTAGTTCTCATTTACTCTGCTCATCTTTATGCTTCCTTGTAGTCAGGAGGGTGTTCCAGTTGAGATCCTGATCAGCATGTCAAAAGAATCCACCCCCTGTCCTAAAATTGCAGGGGATCAGGAGGACACTTAGGCCCCTTGCACATGCTTAACCCTGCCATAAATTGTTCCTGAGGGTAGTGAATCCTAGAATCTTTCAGGTTGGAAAAGACCCTTGGGATCATCGAGTCCAACCCTCATCCCCACACTACAAAGTTCTCCCCTAAACCATATCCCCCAAAACCACATCTAAACAACCCTTGAAGACATCCAGGGATGGTTACTCAACCACCTCCCTGGGCAGCCTCTTCCAGGCTGTCCTAATCCAACCAGGTCACTTCTTCACCACCATAGCTCAGCCAGCCAGGAGCAAAGAGCTTCTCAAGTGCATCTGAGGATGAAGTGGTGATGGTTTGTGTAGAGCTGGAGAAGGGAGTGAAACTACTTTAGCAGCCCTGAGGAAAAGGACTTGGGAGTGCTGGTGGATGAGAAGTTCAACATGAGCCATCTTGCAGCCCAGAAAGCCAAGTGAATCCTTGGCTGCATCCAGAGAAGTGTGGCCAGCAGGTCGAGGGAAGTGATTCTCCCCCTCTACTCTGCTCTGGTGAGACCCCACCTGGAGTACTGAGTCCAGTTCTGGAGCCCCTATTACAAGAAAGAGATGGATGTGCTGGAGGGTGTCCAGAGAAGGGCCACGAGGATGATCAGAGGGCTGGAGCACCTCTCCTGTGAAGACAGACTGAGAGTTGGGGTGAATCAGTCTGGAGAGGAGAAGGCTTCAAGGAGACCTTGTTGTGTCCTTCCAGCATCTGAAGGGGCTACAGGAAAGCTGGGGAGGGACTTTTCAGGATGTCAGGGAGTGATAGGACTGAGGGGAATGGATTCAAACTACAGGAGGGGAGGTTTAGGCTGGAGGTTAGGAAGAAGTTCTTCACCATGAGGGTGGTGAGACCCTGGCCCAGGTTGCCCATGGAGGTGGTGGGAGCCCCATCCATCCCTGGATGTTTTGAGGACCATGCTGGACAGGGCTTTGAGCAACCTGATCTAGTGGGAGGTGTCTCTGCCCATGGCAGGGGGGTTGGACCTGGGTGATCTTAAAGGTCCCTTCCAGCCCTGACAGTTGACTGATTCTTTGATAGCAGGGCAGCCCTTCTTTTCCATACTGCTCACTCTGTTGTCATTCTCTCTTTTTTTCCATCCCAGTCTCTCCTCAGCATCCCAGGCTCCCCTTTTCTCTCCCGCCACAACAGCAAGAGCAGCATCTTCAGCTACAAAGGGCGATTTCGGGACCCGGGCTCGGAGAACGAATTCGCGGACGACGAACACAGCACCGTGGAGGAGAGCGAAGGCCGGAGGGATTCCCTCTTCATCCCCATCCGTGGCAGGGACAGGAGGAGCAGCTACAGTGGTTACAGTGGTTACAGCCAGGGCAGCAGATCCTCCCGTATCTTCCCCACCCTCCGCCGCAACCTCAAGAGGAACAGCACGGTGGATTGCAACGGCGTCGTGTCCCTCATCGGTGGCCCCCCTTCCAGCATGCCCGGGGGACGTCTTCTACCTGAGGTGAAAATAGATAAGGCAGCTCAGGATGGCAGTGTAAGGGAGGCAGTGAGTAGGTAGCCCCCCTCCCAGGCATGGCCATCTCTCCGTCCTCTCCTCAATGCCACCCTGGAGTCAGCAGGACCAGAGTCTGTCTGGCCACAGGAGATAAAGTCTCCATTGGACTGAACACCCTCTGCTTTAACTCCCCCTCTCGTTCCCTCTCAAGCCCAGTGACCCATCTCTTCCTCCTCCTTTTCCTCCTCTTCCTCTTCTTTCTCCTTCTATTCCACCTTTTGGCTTCCTGGGAAAAAAAGGCTTGGAATTGAGTCCTTCAGTAGAGGACCAAGCAGAGCAGGAACCCTGAGGGGGTGTCAGGGCAGTTCATGAGGAGCTGTTGGAAAGCAGGAGTGGGGAAACCAGCCCAAGTTTGCAGATGTTCTCAATGAAGAGGAAATATTTGGGGATATGAAGAGAAAATGCAAACCATCTTCTAGCCCCTGCTAAATTTTGGAAGGGAAGCTTTGGGTAGGATGAGGAATCTTTTTTTAAAATAAGCTTTTTGAATTTTCCTTGGCTATGACTTTTTGCCACTGATTGAATTGGTGTTGAGTAACTTCTCAAGTGGAACAGCATTCCAGAATGCAGGAGAGAAGCAAAGCTGAAAAAAAAGAATATTAGTGGGGAGTAAAAGAATCTGGATGAGACTGAAACAAGTCATTTGAGAGAGACCTAAATCAGTTGTTTCTGAGATGAAATGCCTCTAAATTCCAAGCTGTTTTTTTTTAAGTTATTTTAACTCTTGCAGCCTATCTGACCCCAATTAGTTGTGTTTGGGTTTTTTTTTTCCTTCCCTAGTTAGCATGATAAGAAAATGTTTTGCTTCAGTATTTAATTCTCTTTCTAACACAGCATGAACGTGGCAGGAGCAGTAAACTGCATGGTGCATGGTAGAAAGTATTCAAAGAACAAGTGTCTGCAGCAGTTTGTATGTGGAGTTCACTGTGACTCTTCTCAAGGGTGAAATTGAGCTGTGGGTCCCCCTTGTGTTAGAGAATCAGCTTCCTGGTGGATTAGAGGGGAGAAATTTCAGGCAGTGATGTGGCCGAGCTTTTTTTATCCTAATTTTCTGATGCAGATTTTGAAATAAATGTTGATTTATTTCAAGCAAGGGCTGGGTTCCTAAACCTTATTTAGTTTGGGTGGCTCAAAGGAGGCTGGGGTGGAGCTCACATCCAACCAGCTCGGTCGTAAGGTGGATGGGCTAAAGGAGCCACTGCCAGTCTGTGAGCTTATAAACTCCTTTGTTACCACAGCAGCCTTAGAAATGGTCTTCAAAATCTTAGTCCTTCGTTGCTCTAAGGCTGCAGAGTTCTGGTGCTGGCAGAAATGAGGGCTTGGGATTTGGTTTAGCCACTTGCAGAATATAGGACAGGGAGATGGAGAGCAGGAGTGAAGCTGCTTTTCTCTCTTGGGCTTGGGTGCTGTATTTCTAGGTCGATAGTGGGTGAAATACCAGGAAGATGAGGAGTCTTGTGTTCATCAGCATCTGAATTTTGCAGGGTATGACTGAGATAGAAATTAGGAAGAAAGCTGGTGGCTCTCTCATGGTCTCCATGGATCAGGTGAACGCGTCCTATGGGAGAAAGGATCGAACCAACAGCGTGATGACCGGGTTGACAAACACCCTTGTTGAGGGTAGGTGTGGTTTGATGTTGTGCTCCTGGTGTTATTTATGCCATAGCTGGGTATCCATTGCCCTCTCGTGGTGTGTTGTAGGCAGACAGAGGACTGGCCCAGCTGGCAGCTGTAGGATGGGTCCTCACAGCACCTCTGCCCTGGGTTCCCCGAGGGGTCACAAAACACCTGGACGGGCACATGTGTCCACTCAGGGTGGCCAAGAGGATGCTGAGTGGTGATGTCCCACTTCAGGAGGTGGCTTTGTTGTGGCTGGAGTGGAAGGGAGTGGGGTGAAGGGTGTCAGGGGGGTACAGGCTCAGGTCTGCACAGCACAGATGGGTTTTGAGCCTCAAGTTCCTGACCAAGGACATGCGTGCTCTTCAGACCCACCAAATCCAGGTGTCTCTGCTTTGGAACACATAGTCAGGTGTTCATTTGGCCTAAACCTGCTCCTTTTGTGTCTTTATTGATACAGAAGGATTTATTAGACTTCATTTTACCTGGGTTTGCATCTGAATTGTCTGGATACAGAGATAAGGCACCAAAGAGTTGTAATTTTACAATAAGGAGGATGCAGTGTGGAGATCATAGGAGCAAGACCACGTCTGGCAGAGGTGTTCTTGTCTTCTCCCATCTCCCCAGGAGTGGGGAGAACCCTCCTTTGCCTACAGGCCACAGGAGAAACGGATTTGAGCTGCTTGAAGAGCTGAAATGTGGCAGTTGTCAGGAGAGAAAGGGACTTGTGGCTTGACAGAGACTCTGGAAGGGGCAGCACACAGAGCTGAGGTTTCCAAATCTGTTATGCAGGAGCCAGCAAGAATTTCTGAACAGCAGCCATATGAGGTTGATGATCTCAAATTCCTGCTGCCTCCTGCAATAAAATTGTATGAAAACTAAATATACTTTGAAACAGAGCAGGGTTCTGCTGCTGCTTCCCTCCTGCGCAAACGCCTACAGGGCTGCAGTGCCAGGGGCTTCTTTTTTAACTTCAGAAATTCCAAGGCAACTAAATACCAAGCAACCAGAGAACCAATGGGAGGGAGAGTGCAGTGGTCCTTTCCCTTCCTATAGAAATAAAAAAAAAACCCAAAACTTCAGCATGAACAGCTGTTTAGTCTGAACGGAATCATTGCAAGTCAAGGAATAGGGGGGGGGAACTCCTGGTTTAAACTTTTTCCCCCAAGCCAGTGTAAAAAAAACCAAAAAAAACTGGACACAGCATTGTGTTTGGTTGGATGTGGTTAGTGTTAATCAGGCTATTCCTGCTGAAGATCCTTTGCAACATTATGTCATGTCTTTCCTCTTTTAGACCCTGTCTGCATTCAGCACAGAATTAATTTCAGTTATTTAAAAACTGTCAGCAAAGGCAATTGAGAATCTGTAACTTGAATTTAAACCATTTTACCTTGATCAGTTCCGAGTTAAATATATCCCTCCAGCTAAAATCACTTGGGTTGAATCATGAGGTCCATGTGGAGCTGGTGCCCAGGTTGAGAGCTCTGCTTCCAGGTCACCTCGTGTGGTGGGGACAGAGGAGAAGTGGGTGAAGCTCAGCAGAAAGAGTTGACTCCTCTCATGGTCACCTTGTGGGATTTGCTGTGATCATGAGGGTCATGGCTTGGGAATTCTTGGAAGGTCTTGCCAAGCATCCTGGAGTTCTTTGGCTTTTGAGTGTTGTGCTTCTTAGGGCAAAAATGTCTCTTTGTCCCATGAGTGTTGAGTTGTTGAGACACAAGGGGGGCCACAGAATCATCATAGAATCATGATCAGTGTTTTAGCTGTGCTGAGCACCAGACAGATCCAGAAACCTCAGAGATGAAGGCTCAACCCTGTTGCTGTTTTGTTTTGTAACTGTAGAGCTGGAAGAGTCCCAGAGGAAGTGTCCCCCGTGCTGGTACAAGTTTGCCAACACGTTCTTGATCTGGGAATGCCACCCCTACTGGATCAAGCTGAAGGAGATAGTGAACTTAATTGTCATGGATCCTTTTGTGGACTTGGCCATCACCATCTGTATTGTGCTGAACACCTTGTTCATGGCCATGGAGCACCACCCCATGACCCCAGAGTTTGAACACGTCCTCTCCGTGGGAAACCTGGTAAGACAGGATTGGGAAAGATTCCTTGCACACCTCCTCTGACTGGGATGCCAGCTTGAAAGAGCTGCTGGTCCAGGCTCCAGAGTGGTGTGGGCTTGTCCTCACTGCAGTTTGGGGAGGTTTGCTCAGGGTGCACTTCTCTGGTCAGAATTTTTTCCTCCGTAAAACCCCATCTGTTAGTTGCTGATGCTTCTCAGTAGGTCAGATGCTTCTTGTAGGTCTTGATGCTTCTCAGTAGGTCAGAGATGTTTGTGCTGCTCTGGAGGAGCAGAGTAGCTGGAGGTGAGGACATGGTGATGCATGGGGTGTGTGGCTGTGACAAATTGCCTTGTTTGATGCTGAGCCTGAAGCTCAGAAGACAAACAGAAACAAATCCTTGCCTGTTCTTTGTCTCTCTCCTCATCCCTCCAGGTGTTTACTGGGATTTTCACAGCAGAGATGTTTCTGAAGCTCATTGCCATGGATCCCTACTATTATTTCCAAGAAGGCTGGAACATCTTTGATGGGTTTATTGTCTCCCTCAGTTTAATGGAGCTGAGTCTGGCAGATGTGGAGGGACTTTCTGTGCTGCGATCTTTTCGATTGGTATTCAATATTTCAATTTGGTTTGGTGTTTTGTTTGTGGTTTTTTTTTTCTTGGAGCTGCTAGAAAGCTTTTTTACACAAGAAAAGGCAGACCCCACTTTACTCTGGGTTTGGGAAAGGACACAGATGGAGAAGTGTCATTTTTATGGTCTCTTCTTCTTCACGACTGCTGTTTATGAGATCTGAGCAGCAGCTCCTGGCATTGTGGCAGTGAGGGATGATTTGGGAGGGATTTTGGTGTAGATTACTTGGTCTGGATGGAGCTGGACCAGCTCAGAATGCACCCCTGAGTTCCTGTGGTCAGGTTTTGTAGGCTGTCACAGTAGAATAAAAGTGCTGGTTACCTCCAGCCTGGGGGCACTGTAACTGGAGCTGTCAGTGGTTAAGCTTTAGTAAATGAAATCAGGAGAACCTCAAGGTTAGATTTTTGGGTGCAGAGATCCAGAACTTAGGTCAGACTTTGCAAGGAGCACAGAACTCAGGAGCTCCTGCTTGTATCCAGCTACAGAAAGTCTGTCTCTGCATGAGATCTCTGGAAATTGGTCAACTTTGATGGTGTGTTCTGGGTATGCCAGGAAAACCAGTCCTTGTTTTTCCAGGGGAAGATGAGAAGCATTTAGGAAAGAAAAAAGGAATTTTGGGGGGACACATACTCTTCAAATAAGTCTCCTGAGTCCCTTAATGGTCCAGAGTTTGCAAGCAAGAAGAAAGCACTGTGCTTTTCCTTCAGAGACCACTGTGTGGGGGATAACCAAGTCCCGAATAGTTCTGCCTGATTTTTCCCCCTTGTTTAAGACGAAGTGAAATTAATTGACATTTTTCTCTTTTGCTTTTGCTTCGCTTTGCAGCTGAGAGTCTTCAAACTGGCCAAGTCCTGGCCCACACTGAACATGCTGATCAAAATCATCGGGAACTCAGTGGGTGCTTTGGGGAACTTGACCTTGGTGCTTGCCATCATTGTCTTCATCTTTGCTGTGGTGGGCATGCAGCTCTTTGGCAAAAGCTACAAGGAGTGTGTCTGCAAGATCAATCCGGAGTGTGAGCTACCCCGCTGGCACATGCACGATTTCTTCCACTCCTTCCTTATTGTCTTCCGTGTGTTGTGTGGGGAATGGATTGAGACCATGTGGGATTGTATGGAAGTAGCAGGACAGGCCATGTGCTTGATTGTCTTCATGATGGTCATGGTCATCGGAAATTTAGTGGTCAGTAAATGGTTACTGGTGGGCTTTGTTGGTTGCCTCTGGGGGGGGTTAGAAGATGGGGGAAGCAGAGGACTTGGCTGGAACACTCATTACTCCCTTTGTTGGGGTCCTTCATGGCCTTTGATATGTCAAGTCCTGTTGACTTTGGTGGCACAATATGAAGGACTCTCTGTTAAGACCTTCAACAGTCACAAAGGGCTCGGATGCTTTATTTATGGGCAATAAAAACTGGTTTGTCTGAGGTACAAAACCCTCAGACAAAGGGGACAGACCCAGACCTTGTCTGAGGGGCTCAAAGAAGCTTCAAAAGAGCCAGCAGTTGAAATGGCTTCTCAAATGCTGGGAGAGGAAATCACGTGGTAGGCAGGGGAAGGTCCTGAAGTGTTGAAACCAGGTTGGAAGTTTTCTGGTGAGATCTGCCCACTAGCTCAATCATGAGGTGGAGTTGTGTGCAAGAGAAATCGCACGGCCTGGTGTGTGGGAGGTTAGGCTGGATCATGATGTTTCCTTCTGGTCCTAAATTTTCTGGAGAAAAAAGTCTGTGGAGGAAAATGTAAAAGGGAGAATGAAGTAGTGTGAACAGTTGGATGTCTTTGAAGGAGTGTTGTGAGCTCTCTCGGGGAGGACTTGTCTTCTGACAAAATAAGCCTTGGGGACCACGGGGGGCTGTGGGCAAGGGAACAGAGCTGGGAGGGCTGGAGATGGAAGAAACTCCTCGTGTGGCAGCTCTGCCAAGCCTGACCTCTTCTTTTTCAGGTGCTGAACCTCTTCTTGGCCTTGCTCCTGAGCTCCTTCAGCGCGGACAACTTGGCAGCCACGGATGATGATGGGGAGATGAACAACCTGCAGATCTCCGTCATCCGCATCAAGAAGGGCATCGCCTGGACCAAAGCCAAGGTCCGGGAGTTTATGCAGGCCCACTTCAAGCAGAGAGAGGCAGATGAGGTCAAACCTTTGGATGAGCTGTATGACAAGAAGGTCAACTGCATCGCCAACCACACGGGGCCTGATATCAACAGGGACATTGATTATCAGAAGAACGGCAACGGCACGACGAGCGGAATCGGGAGCAGCGTGGAGAAGTACATCATTGATGAGGATCACATGTCCTTCATCAACAACCCCAACCTCACTGTCCGGGTCCCAATTGCTGTGGGTGAATCAGATTTTGAAAATCTCAACACAGAAGATTTCAGCAGTGATACAGACCCTGATGGCAGCAAAGAGGTAGGGGTTGAAAATGCTGAAAAATTCAGTTGACTCGTTTGACCCTTCTGTGAGCTCCTTAGAAGGATCTCCAGAGGGAAAACTATAGATAGTTCCAGCACCAAATTTCTGTTTGTATTACCCAGAAGATTTCAGCAGTGATACAGACCCTGATGGCAGCAAAGAGGTAGGGGCTGAAAATGCTGAAAATTCAGTCAACTTGTTTGACCCTTGGAAGCTCCTTGGAAATATCTTGGGAGGGAGAATTATAGATGGTTCCAGCACCAAATTTCTGTTTGTATTATGAAGTTGTCTTTGCACTCAGGACAGAAGATTGTTGTTCTAGTTGCTCTATGTAGAGCCACAGATACTTATTTATAAGATAAAATTTAGTAGTGCCTGTCCTCCTCACATGAGATGTAAGCAGTGTCAGGATCTTGATGAAGTGAGGAAACAACTTTTGTTGCAGTAAATCTGATGAACAAGTTGCTGAGTCATCAGGAAGTTGGGTATTTGTTGGGAACTGATCATAAATGGACTTGGCTTTTATTTTGTGTCCCAGAAACTCGATGACACCAGCTCCTCTGAAGGCAGCACCATTGATATAAAGCCTGAAGTTGAAGAAGTCCCTGTGGAGGCACCAGAGGAGTATCTGGACCCAGATGCCTGCTTCACAGAAGGTGAGCTGACTGTGAGTGGAGAGAGAAGCCTCCGAGGTGGTTGGGGGACATGTCTGCTGTGAGATTCCCTTGGGGAGGGCTCAGGCTGGCTCAGGGCTGGCTGGCAGCTTATTCTGAGACCCTTCTTGGGCCCCGCAGCACAGGGGAACTTGTTTAGAAGCATCTGCAAAGTAAAAGCCTTGGGGGTGCCATGGCAAGCTTCTAATGACCTGCAGGCAGGGCAAGTTGATCTTTTGTACAGTTGATCCCTTGAGCACTGAGGAGCAGAGGGACCTGGCTTCTGGTTGGGTTTTTTTCCCTTCTCTGACTGGCCTGGATGTCTTTCAGCAGCTGATCCATTACAAGTATTCCCATGGCAAAGAGACTTGAAATGGTTCAAGGTTATTTTATCAGCAAGTTTTCCATTCCTCATCTGTCAATCCTTGGATACCTCACCCCGTGGAATCAGCTTCATCTGCTCACAAATTGGTGTCAGCTCCAGAAGGGGCAAAAGCAACAACAAAACCTTGAAGAATGCAGGAGTTTGAACTGAAACTCAGTGTGCCTCATCTTGTTGGCATCCAGACTACTCCGAGACAATGACAATTTTCTGTTCTTCTATTAAATGACCCCTGAACCTCCCCAAATTGGGGCTCACCCTCCTTTCTGCCCTTGTTGCAGGTTGTGTGCAGCGCTGTAAGTGTTGCCAGGTGAATATTGAGGAGGGGCTGGGGAAGTCTTGGTGGACCTTGAGGAAGACTTGTTTCCTGATTGTGGAACATAATTGGTTTGAGACTTTCATCATCTTTATGATCCTGCTGAGCAGTGGGGCTCTGGTGAGTGAAACACGGGGAGCTGAGGTGGGGACATGGAACTGGGAAAGGTGCATGGAAGAAATGGGGTGAAAAAAGGGGCTGGGATGATTCTTAGCTGGAAAACAGGACAGCTCCATCGTGGTAGGGACCAAAGCCTTTATTAATGAGTTTTGTTTAAATTAAGAATGAAGACTGCAAGCCTACAAATGTGAGTTGTGATCACAGGTAGGCTAGAAAGGTGAGGACTCTGGACAAAGTCAGCTCGTATATTTTCCCATTGTGGAGCAATAACATTTCTATTTCCCGTGTTTGCAGAGCTTCCCAACCTCCTGCTGTCCCACAGACACAAACAATCACTGCATTTTGTTTGTTTTCCCACAGTGTGTTTGGTAGGTAGGATTATACCACAAACAACTTCACCCCTTACTCACCAGTTTTAGAAGGATTTGTGTCCCACATCAGCAGCCTGCTTTCCTTTCACAGCTTCCACAGTAATTAACAGTCCCTCTGCCAGCAAACTTGGCCCTTTTGGATGTGCCAAGCTGCAGGGAAAACCTGCTGGTGTGTGTTACTGCTGTGCTATCATTTGCTAACCCTAATCTCTAAAGGCTTCTACTCAGATCCCAAAAGGCAGAAGTGTTCTGTTACTTTTTCAAAATTTTACCTCTTGTGTTGATTTTTGGTTGGTTTTTTTTTTTTGGTTTGGTTTGGCAAAGTGTTGCAACTTCCAGAGCAAATCTGCTGCTCCACCTCAGTGTTGTTTGATTAACCTTCTGGATAACAAGGTTGAGCTGTGGAATAAATCCCCTGTAATGACACAGCTCCCTGGTCATTTCCCAGGCTTTTGAGGATATTTACATAGAACAGAGAAAAACCATCCGGACCATCCTGGAGTATGCAGATAAGGTCTTCACTTACATTTTCATCCTGGAGATGTTGCTGAAGTGGTGTGCTTATGGATTTGTCAAGTTCTTCACCAACGCCTGGTGCTGGCTGGATTTCCTCATTGTGGCTGTATGTATCCTCTCCTCTTTATTTCTGCTTGGGGGAAAAAAAAAAAAATGTTAGTTTAGAGAATGTTTGGGTAATGTTTTCTCCTGAGAAGTGTCCTAACAGAATCACATTTAATGAGGATAACAGAGTGAGGGCTTGTGCAGACACAGTATTCCTTGGGGACACCCCCCTCCTGTAGTCATTGTGTTGTTCATTTTATTATTGTGTTAGTAGTGATGGGAGGTGATGAGGCAGGCAAAGTCTTCCCATCCTGCCACCTGGTGAGGTCTGTTGGCCACCACATCCCTTGGTGGAAATCTGAGTAATTTGGAAGCTGAGTGTGCAAAATGAAGTTCAACATCCTCCTCCTCCTGTCAAAAAAAATAATAAAAAAAAATTCTGATGCCCAGGAAAGAAAAAGCAGGACTGCTACAACCCCTGATCAGGGGGGTTGTAGGGTGAATAAGGTAACTCTCTGGGCAGCTTAGAACATGATCACCCTGGATTCCCCCTCCAGAACATCTTGGTAAGGAGAGGAAATTTGAAAATTAAAATGAGGGAGACAGTGGAGAGAAGGGTCAGCAGTGCACATGGCTCTGAAGCACAGCAAGGCCCTTTAAAATAAATGGGATTTGTGCTGTCCAAAGTGGTAGGAAGTTCTGGAATTCAGTAAGATTGGAGACCCAAAGAACTGCAGAATGGGGAACTTTTGAATCCCAAGTGCTTGGATTCTTTTAAAGATATTTCATCATGTCCAGTTGTGAATCAGTGGCCTGAGTGAATGCCCACAGGGCAGGTAATTAAGAAAAAAAAAGGAATTCAGAATTTTTCCAAGTTTCCTCATTTGGAACATTTTGAATATGATTCACTTACCCCAAGTTGCTGTTCAGTGACATGATCACTCTGGAAATATTTCTGAGTAGGTGGAGGAACCATGCTTGGAATTCAGGGGCAGGAGTGACTCAATATCTCTGTATTTCCTGGGAAAACTGACTTTGTAAATTGTTTTTTTTTTTTTTTTAAAGTCTTCTCTGCTCCCCTCAACACCTTTCCCTTTAACATATGTCTTGAAGCAGTTACTCTTCCTGTCTGAAAATAACCCTGTAGCTTTTTCACTGTCTTGAGATGAAGCACAAGTGCTCAGGTGGAAGCTGCCACTTTATTCCCCTCTGCTTCCTTGAGGAGAGGCTTTCAGCAAGCCAAATTCTTTGGGGTACTGTATTTAAAAGTGACCATCAGCACAGCACAAACACAACACAGTTCTCATGCTTCATGTTGAGAGTTGAATTCCAGCTGGTGAGAACAAAGTGAAGTTTCATTGACAGATATGTCCCAAGTTTTTCAGTTGCTTCCCCAGTCTCTGTGGAATGAAGAAAAGGATCTTCCTGGGCACGTTCACAGGGTGTCCACAAGTGTGTGTGTCTGAGGGATCTGAATTCCCAGAGTTTGGGGGGAAATTCCTTGTTTTGCTTGGTGGGCAGGAGAGTTGCACACATTTTGTCTGGAAAAAAAAAAAATAAATCAGAAATGTGAATTTGAGATAGCAAAATATTCCTGGACAAAAATCCAAGCGTATCCTAAAGATGTTAAATCACTTTTTTTTTTTTTTTTTTTTCCCAAATTTTCTGATGTGATGTAGCTGGGGCTGGAGGGAAGGCAGGATGGCAGCCAGAACTAAGAGAGACTGAGCCTTTGCATCATAACAACCCTCTTGAATGTTATTTTTCAGGTTTGCTAGCATTGTCACATAACCCTCCTCCTCTGCTTCCCCAAGCTTGCGGGGTGTATTTGTGTCGACAGAGTCCTTTTCTGGGTAATAATGAAGGTTTCTGCTTTACAGTCAATCTGGAATTCCTTTTGTCTGACATCGGTGCCTGCTGTGTCTTCTGTTGGAGTGTCCTGGGAGAACAATTCTGAAAAGACCCCCTGAAAGCTCAGAACAACAACAAAAAAAAACCCTTTAGACCTTTTACTGCTGTGGTGTTAGGTTCCTCCTTGAGAGTCAGGAGTTATCCCCAGGGGAAGGAGCTCAAAGAGTGAGGATTCAGTGAATCCTGTGTAACATTTACAGGATAAACCACTGCAGTTCTCCCTCTGCAGCCCACCCCTCCCATCCATACTTGGAATTTTGGGACCATATCTTCAACATTACCACTGTGCTGTGGGCTTGGTGTCCCCTCCTGAGTAGTCTGCTCACAGAGGTGTAAAACCTTTGGAACACCTCTTGGTGTGTTGGTAATCAGTGGAAATTTAAATGTGAAAACCACAGGGGAAAAACAAACAAACCAGCAAACCAACCTGAATTTTCACCATCCACTGGGGCTGTTGATTTTGGAGCAGGTATGAAGACAAAACAGTCTGAAGCACAAGCAGTCAAATGAAACCTTCCAGTGTGGGGAATAAGAACTGTCCTGGTATTTAATTTCCCATTATTAGCTTCATATCCCTTTTTTAAAAAAGAATCAGTGGAAGGGACCTCCAGGATCATCTGCTCCAGCCCGGAATGATAAATGAGGCTAAACCCCACCTGTGACAAGAGGTCTCACATTTTTCTATTGTTTCTGTACATTGATGCCTTTTTTTCTTTTTCCCTTAGAAAAGGTTTTACCTGTCCCTGTAATGTGATACTAGCAAAAAAAAAATCAGAGCTAGTGGGAGACTCTGAGGCTTTTGGTAGCACAAGGCTGAGTTCTGCTGGCCCCTGAGCTGCTCTGGCTCCAGCTGCTTGGGGCTGGTCCCTAATTCCCAAGTGCAGAACCTGAATTGGACCTCAGGCTGCTGAAGAAACCAGGTTGTTTTTGTGCTCAGGGTGCTGTAAACTGAGCAGAAACCTTTCAGCTTTGATGTTCTTCCATCACACCTTGAATGATGCCTCCATCCCCCCTGCCCGCTGCTCCTGTTCTCAGTGGTTTTTGGAGTCCAGGGGTGAAGCCTGACCAGGGTGGTTTTGCTGGAGGAGTGGAGGGCAGCTGGTGCAGTGTGTGTATTTATCTGTATTCTTTCTCATAGGTCCCTTTAACATTTGTCTGGCTTCAGTTTAATGGGAGCTGCTGGGAGCCTGCAGCCAGTAAAGGGCGAGGGTAAGGATTTTGTCATCGTTTGGGCTCTTCCTTCCGACAGACCCCTCCTCCGTCTGTGTGTCTCTGCCTCTCTCTCACTTATCTTTGCCCCTCTGTTCTTTTCTTACGCCTTTCTCAACTGCATTATTTCCTTCCAGGTCGTTTCAGTCAAGTGAAGTAGGCAGCTGGTGTCATGTCTTCGGGATTTACTATGGGGCAGCCCCAGGCTGGCAGCCTGGGCTGGGCAAGCAGTGCTAGGGGATTTATTCTAACAGTCTGGAACCTTTTTTTTTTTTTTTTTTTTGTTTTTTCTTTCTTTCTTTCTTTCTTTTCTATTTTCTGTGTAGGTCTCTTTAGTCAGCCTTATAGCTAATGCCCTGGGCTACTCGGAACTAGGTGCCATAAAGTCCCTTAGGACACTAAGAGCTTTGAGGCCTTTAAGAGCGTTGTCCCGATTTGAGGGGATGAGGGTAAGATGCCATTAGCAGCTGATCCTTCTGCATGCCTGTGGAGCGGGGTTGGTTTGGTTTGGTTTTTGTTTTGGTTTGGTTTTGTTTTGTTTTTTTTTAAAAAAAAAAAAAAAGCATGCTAGAACTGATCAAAACTTGGTGGGGAAGAAAATTCCAAACAGAATCATGATGCAGCTGCTGACTCGGTCACCTCTACTGTGGATGTCCCCTCACCCTGCCCACTGCTGCACCCTCCCCTCTTAAAAAAGGGAGATGCATTCAGCTGCCTCATCACATGAAGGAGGGGCTCAGCCCTCCTGCCATTTGGAGATGATGTCTAACACTTGGCTGTTCTCATCTAGCCTGGCTTTTACCTCTAGCATCCAAGGGGGCTTCTCAGCTGTAACTTTTGGGTTTGGTTTTTCTGTTTGTTTTTTGGTTGGTTTTTTTTTTTTTTGGTTGGTTTTGGTTTTTTTGTTTTTTGTTTTTTAACCTAGGGAGAATCACCAGGTGCAAAGAAACAGAATTTGAACCACCCCAGTGGTCCCCAACCCCCTCAAGGTGTTGGCTGCTGGTGGAATTGGATTGGAAGACTCCATCTGAGGGGTTTTCCAAGGGGAAGGGGGTTTCCTTTCTGGGATCACTCAGGGCTCAGGAAGGGACTGGTGGGGAGCTCAGCTGTTTGGAAAAAAACCCCCAAAAAAACAACAAAAAAGAGCTTTGGTTTATTTCCTCTCATTGCACCTTGTTGTTCTCAGTCCAGTCTGGTGCTGACTGGAAGCTTTGTCTGATGGTGAAGCTTTTCCTTTCCACTCCCTCCCTTTTCCCCTGCTTTATGGTCCCCTGTGCAGTCACTGTGCAACCAGCAGCAAAGCACAAGCAAAGCACTGAACTTCCAGAAGCTTTCCCCAAACTGGGAGACAGTCCCACTCACTGGGGGATTTGAAATTATGGCCACTTTGCCACTAATGTTCTGTATCTTGTGGGTTGTTTTTTTTTTTCCCCATTTGGAAATGGGAAAATCCCATTTGGGATTGAAAGAATCTTAGCAGAACAGGCAAAAAAAAAAAAAAATTAAGTAAAGTGTGTTATATTCATGGGTTTCCCAGTTGCTCTTAGAATGATGTAGGTCTCCTGTGCCAGATACCAGTAAGTTGACAATTAGAGATATTAAAATAGATAAAATTACCTGTTTTAAAAAGCAAGGAAAGGGAGGAGCAGTTGCAGTTTTACTTCAGGGTCTGACTGGAGCCATTCCACCTAGATCCTTCTGATCTCCCTGGAATTTGCTGTAGTGTAACTGAGCTCAAAATACAGCATGAGAAGCCAGGAGCTGATCAGGGGCCCCCAAATTCCATAGCAAGTGATAGAAATGAATGATAATGAATCCCAACAGGGTTGTTTCTTCCCTGGTGTTACCCCTGCTGTTATTTCTTTGTGTCAGCTCAATTCTGAATTTTATTCTGTAATATGGGCACAAAGGATGAGAACTTTTCTATCAGTATGAAGCCAGAGCTTGTGCTGGGCTGGGTTCAGGTCCCATCTAAGAGTCAGGGGGACTAAGGACAGGGGAAAAGTCCTACCAGTAAACATGTAGGTATTAAAGTGATTTTTAAGCCATGCAGGAGAGAAGCTGTGATTTCCAGTTCAGGAAATTCTTGTGCTTAAAGTGAGGGATTTACTCCACAGCAAAACTGAGATTTAAGACCTATTAGTTCCCTGAACCTCATTATTTTCCTTTATTTTGACCTGAAGAAAAGTGTGTTTGCTGCCCTGTCCAGACAGAGCAATTCTGAGCTGAGAGAAGAGAGATTTGAGATGCCTTTGCAAAGGAAATCCAAACTGTAGTTCTTTGCTTTTCTCCACTCCATAGGAACCTGCATCTTCAAATTATTCAGGGAGTTTGACAGTGGTGCTTGTGTATGACCCATGCATGCCTTCTGCTTGGTCTGCACACAAAAGCCACGTTCCTTCTCTCAAATCTGGTGGTTTTTTTGAGCACTGTATAAATTCAGCATCCCCTAGGTGACCATATTTTTTTGGGGGGAGGGGGGGATGGTGACACGTTTGCTTTTTACTGGACTAAACCCCCAACCTGTTGAAAGCTGAAGGACCTTAAAGCCCAAAGAGATCCTGCTGGTGTCCTGCAGCAAAGGGCAACCAAAAGCCCAGGGTAGAGCCTGGCTGGAGGGCTCAAGATGAACCCCTGTGGCTGTTGCACAGTGATGTAATCGATGACATCATTTATCAGTTGGTGTGATGCTGTCTGGGTCATTGCTGCCTTCACTTTGCCTCCATGCCTGCAGCAGGCAGAGCAGCTCCTGGGTGGGCTGGTTGCATCCAGCAAACGTGATGGAGGAGGAGAAGGGGGACACTGGGGGGTGGCTGGGAGCAGTTGTGGCTTGGGGCCACTGCTTGAGGACTCTCCCAGGTCCTCGTGGAATTGAGCAGCCTTTCAAAACTAAGGCAAAATTGGGTAAAAAAAAAACAACAACAAGACCAAAGCAGTTTAGGTTCTGCTCTTCTATTAAAGGAATCCAAATTAAGAGATCATAATAGAAGATTTAATATCCTTCTGACCTCACTCTATTAAAAACTTACATTTTGTCTTGTGTTGGGCCAGGGATGCTTAGGACCATGGTGCTCCCAAACTGTGAAAGGCTCAAATTAGGAGCTGGGTGGACGATCCAAGCTCTGACAAAACCCATTCTGGCTTCCCTGCTGCGTTTGCTGCAGTCTGGAGGGAGGAACGTGGCTTTCCTGTCTTGTTGAGCCTGCCTAGCTGCATGCTCAGCTCTCTGCCTGACAGCCCAGGCTTGGCCTTGCTTCCTCCCCACCACGATCTGGATGTTCAGAGCCACTCACTGCTCAGTCTGAGCAGAGGGATGCCGGGCTTGGTCCTGTCCCCACCGCTGACGGTGCCACCACCCTCTTGGTGGGAGCAGGAGGCAGGCTCTAAAGTGGTCCCAGCTTTGGCTGAAAGTAGGGAATGGTTGGTAAGAGCCTGCAAAGCCATGAGCAGAAAAAAAAAAACCCAAACAAAATAACAATTGTGTCCTCCAGCTTGGTTCTTGACCTGTTTGTCACCGAGAGGCTGAGTCTCAGCTCAGCGATGTCCCCTCTGCCTGCTGGCAGCTGGAATTCTTTCAAGGAATTGCTGGTTAACTTAAGTAACAATCCAAAATCAAAGCCAGCAAATCCAGCCACCTGGCCTGCTTTTTTAAAAAAAAAAAAATTAAAATGAAAAAAAAATTAAAATTAAGAGAAAAGAAAAAAAAAGAAAACAGAAAAACCAGAGCTCGGGGAGGTGGCTTTTAAGCAGTATTCTATTTTTCTTTTAACCTGCTTAGAATAAGTTCTCTGACATCTGCTGGAGTAACCACCACAGCTCTGGCAGTGGCCTTGCCTCCCATTCCCCACCCCCCAAAAAAACCCAAAAAATCCCAACAAAACCAGCTGTACTGATGCTCCCTGTGTCCTGCCTCGTGTTTTATACTGAAACTTTTTCCCACCCCTTCCAACACAGGTGGTTGTCAACGCCTTGGTTGGCGCTATCCCTTCCATTATGAATGTCTTGTTGGTCTGCCTTATCTTCTGGCTGATTTTCAGCATTATGGGGGTTAACCTGTTTGCCGGGAAATATCATTACTGCTTTAATGAAACAGCTGAGGAACGCTTTGAGATCGAAATTGTTAACAACAAAACAGACTGTGAAGCCTTGATGCCACCCAACTCCACCGAGATTCGCTGGAAGAATGTGAAAATTAACTTTGACAACGTTGGGGCAGGATATCTGGCTCTTCTGCAAGTTGTAAGTTTGGCTTTCACCATCTCCTTCCCTCCCTTTCTCCCGTCGTGGTAATTCCAAGCTGCTTCTGATGCTTTCTGACTCCTTCCCTGAAGTGATCTCCAGGCAAATAACCCCTGTGGGGGTTTGGGGCTGGGATAAAGCTGCTTTTTTTATCTTTTAAAGCCTTTGCCCAAAATGAGCAAGTGTTCTGAGGCTCTGCTCTTCAAAGAGTCTCCCAAACGATGAACCTGTTCAGATTCGTTTAATTTCATGGAGATGAAGTGAGGAAATATTATGGAGTAACATGAAAATTCCCTGGAAAGACAAGAAAGTGCCAGGGGCTCCTTGCTGCAGCTGGCACAGGTCAGATTTGCTCTTTTACTTTGGGTGAGTTCTAAGAGAAGATGTCTTGTCTTTGCCAGGCTACTTTCAAGGGCTGGATGGACATCATGTATGCAGCAGTAGACTCCAGAAAGGTAACCACAAACTCACCACCCAATATTTCACTCTGCTGGTTTGCTTTGATAAAATCAAGAGGGGAAAAAGAAGAGTAGAACTGTGCTTGTGTTGTGTATTAAATGCTGTGATTGTTTCAGGTGCTCTGGTGGTGTGAGAAGGTAAAAGATGCTCAAGAAGATCCCTAGAGGGGCAGAGTTCTGGTTCCTTTTGGGGCAGGGAAAATCCTGCTGGAGTAAAAAAAAAAGGAATACAGCAAAGTTCTGTATTTCATCACCAGAATAAATTAGGTGGAGGAATTAGCCAGCAGGTCCTCCCTGAACCTTGCATCTGCATAGGAGCCCAAGTGTTGGTTTAAATCCAGTTTTGAAATTATGTCTGGGTTGGAGCTCTTTCTTCAGGCACTTTTCTTGTTCTTGCATGCTGGAATCATGCAAGTACCATAGTTTCCTTTTTTTTGCTTTCTAATTTTTCCCCCTTCTCTTCTCTTGGTTTTATATGAAATGATTTTTCAATGGATTTTCTTGTCCCAGACTGAATGCAGGGTTGGCTGCATGTACTTTAGATTCACTTTAAACAGTGGGAGGACAACATTGTCCAGGTGTAACCAGACCTTACAGAGCATCACTGTGCTTGGAAAAAGTCTCACCTTGACTATATTCACATGGTGTCTCTGAAATGTCATTTTTTTCTCTTCTCACCCCCCTGTTCAGCAAGAAGAGCAGCCCAAGTATGAGGACAACATCTACATGTACATCTATTTTGTCATCTTCATTATTTTTGGCTCCTTTTTCACCCTGAACTTGTTCATTGGTGTCATCATTGACAACTTCAATCAACAAAAGAAAAAGATAAGTGATCTGTGTGTGCTGATTAGTAGGGGAGCTGAGACCTGGCGTTTGGGGTTCTTTGCAAAAAAAGTGAGGACCCTCACTTTGGGGCAGAAACTTCTCCCCTCAGAGCTGCCCAACCAAGGCTGGCAGAACAGGCTCAGGGAATAGCAGCCCAGCCCCAAGCTTTATGTAAAACTCTTCCCCAGATGAAATGTTTTCTCTGGATTACATTTTCATGCATTTCTGGGTATTTCTCTTTTTTCACCCCTCCCTGCTTTTCTCTGCAAGCCAAGCTGAGGGCTTGCAGGGGTGCAACACCTAAACCAGGCTGAGCCCTCTGCTGTGTGGGGGTCACAGCTGAGGCAGGGGCTGGGGAAGGACCTCATGCAAGAAATCAGAGTGCCAGAAATCAGGTTATTCATAGGAAAAGTACTCAGTTTTCTGTAAAGGATCTAATAAGAAGTTATTTCTGTCTAAAATAGCTGCCACCAACGTCCCATCTGGTGGGGATCCTCATGACTGAGCTGGGATGTTATTCCTTCCCCTCCTGGTGCTGATTGTAACCAGTTTTCTTTTTGCCCCTTTACTTTGGAGGTCAAGATATTTTCATGACAGAAGAACAGAAGAAGTACTATAATGCCATGAAAAAACTGGGCTCCAAGAAGCCTCAAAAACCTATTCCCCGACCTCTGGTGAGTACATGAGGAAGGGAACCCAAGGGGAAAAACCTGCAGATGAGATTTTCACAGCAGCTTTGACTCCAAAAGCATCCTTCCTTCTAACTGGTGCTGCACTCCACAGCTCCATGTTCTTGTCCTTTTAATTCAGGTATGATGTGAGAAAGGTTCAAATCCTGTCACTGTGGTTGATGTTAAGCAGTTGGTTCCCTTGAATCAAGAAAACAACCTGAAAACCCTGTCTGGCCAAGAGGCTGTGGGTGGAAAGCAGGAGATCTCTTGACATTAGTGAGCTTGGGGCCTGGAAAATCGGCCTTGTGGGTTTCATTGATGGAAACCTCAGCTCTCTGAAAAGCTTTGCATGTGCTGTTGCTGGTGGGAGGGCACCACCCTTGGTGTCAACCAAGAAGAGAGGGCTCTGGTAGCATCTTTGGGGTATAAATAATAGAATTTTCCTACCTTGGCTGCAGAGAGATTGAATTGTGGCTGGAGTTTGCCTGGAAAGCTTTAGAGGGACCTGAAAAACTGTGTCCTCAGCAATTTGTTGCCCAGTGGAAGGTTTTTGTGCAGCCTCCCTGGGTTCACTGGTTTCTCTCCCCTCCCACAGAACCGCATCCAAGGAGCCGTCTTCGACTTTGTCACTCAGCAAGCCTTTGACATTGTCATCATGATGCTCATTTGCCTCAACATGGTGACCATGATGGTGGAGACAGACACCCAGAGCAAGCAGATGGAGGACATCCTTTACTGGATCAACTTTGTGTTTGTCATCTTCTTCACCTGTGAGTGTGTGCTGAAGATGTTCGCCTTACGGCACTATTATTTCACCATCGGGTGGAACATTTTTGACTTCGTGGTTGTGATTCTGTCCATCGTGGGTAAGTGTGACACCAGTGAGAGGGCTCTTGAGTGCTAGGCTGGGTCTTCCTTGGTGGTTGAAAAGTGGAGCATGTGCTTGGCTTTGAAGGGGATGTAGAGGGAGCAGGACACCCGGCAGGGAGATGTCCCTGCTCATGGCAGGGTGGTTGGAACGAGATGATCTTTAAGGTCCCTTTATGATGTCCTTTAAGGTCCCTTTATGATGTCCTTTAATGGTCCCCAAACCATTCTGTGATTCTCTTTTTAGCCTGATGAAGAGATCTGGGAGTCCTGACTAATGCACCTTCCACCCCCTGTCCTGGCATTCTTTTCCAGTGGTATGGAGTAAACCCCTTGGCAGTTTTTCTCCCTGTCTTTTAAAACAGACATTCCACTCCCCTCATCAGGATGTTCTGATGCTTACAAACCCCTGAAAACAGCACTGCAGGGCTTCCTCCAGCAGCACTCATTGGGTTGAATGTTGAACCAGTCAGTTTTCTCCAGCAGGTTTCTGGTGTTTTCAAGGTCTTAATCTGCAAAACACAAACAACCTCCCCAGATACACCAGGGGCACTCAAAACCTTGGCTGCCCACAGCTCTGCCCGGGTGTTCTGACAAAACACCAACATTTAGAGACCCTCCTGCAGGTTAAAACTCAGATCCAGGTTTCTCTGCTGCTGGAAATCACACGGAGTTGATCCACCTTTTGAGCACCTTCAAATTCAAGTTGGTTCCAGAGTTTGGCGCCGAGAGGTGGAAACCTCCAAGCAGCAGCTCATCCATCCTCACCCAGGTGGAGTGGATCACTCCCTCCTCATTTTGGAGAAGTATTTATGGATCCAGAGCAGTCAGCTGAGACCTGGCTGCCTGAAGGGGAGGGCTCTTCGTCACAACCCCCCTTTTACTAAAAAAAAAAAAAAAAAAAAAAAAAAATCTGACCAAGGTTCTCCGTGTGCCCAGCCCCTTGGGGATGGTCAGCAGCAACCTGCAGGTCTCCCTTGTCACACTTCTTCCTTCTCTTCTTGTTTAGGAATGTTCCTGGCTGAAATCATTGAGAAGTACTTTGTGTCCCCCACTCTCTTCCGAGTCATCCGACTGGCTCGCATCGGCCGCATCCTCCGTTTGATCAAAGGAGCCAAAGGAATCCGCACTTTGCTTTTTGCCTTAATGATGTCCTTGCCTGCCTTGTTCAACATCGGCCTCTTGCTCTTCTTGGTCATGTTCATCTTCTCCATCTTTGGCATGTCAAACTTTGCCTACGTCAAGCATGAGGCTGGCATCGATGATATGTTCAATTTTGAGACCTTTGGCAACAGCATGATCTGCTTGTTCCAGATCACCACCTCGGCTGGTTGGGATGGCCTCTTGCTGCCCATCCTCAACCGACCTCCAGACTGCGACCTGGACAAGGAGCACCCCGGGAGTGGTTTTAAGGGGGATTGTGGGAACCCTTCGGTGGGGATATTTTTCTTTGTCAGTTACATCATCATCTCCTTCCTCATCGTGGTCAACATGTACATTGCCATCATCCTGGAGAACTTCAGCGTGGCGACGGAGGAGAGCGCCGACCCGCTCAGCGAGGACGACTTTGAGACCTTCTATGAGATCTGGGAGAAGTTTGACCCCGATGCCACCCAGTTCATTGAGTACAGCAAACTCGCCGACTTCGCCGACGCTTTGGAACATCCTCTCCGCGTCCCCAAACCCAACACCATCGAACTCATTGCCATGGACCTGCCTATGGTCAGTGGAGACAGGATCCACTGTTTAGACATCCTCTTTGCCTTCACCAAACGTGTGCTGGGGGACAGCGGGGAGCTGGATATCCTGAGGCAGCAGATGGAGGAAAGATTTGTGGCTTCCAACCCTTCCAAAGTGTCTTACGAGCCCATCACCACCACGCTGCGGAGGAAGCAGGAGGAGGTCTCAGCAGTGGTGATCCAGAGGGCTTACAGGGCTCGTTTGGCCAGAAGGGGCTTTATCAGCCGCAGGGGAGTCTCCACAAAACTGGAAAACGGAGGAACAAACAGGGAGAAAAAAGAAGGGACCCCCTCCACTGCTTCCCTCCCCTCCTACGACAGCGTCACCAAACCCGAGAAGGAGAAACAGCAACGGGCAGAGGAAGGGAAAAGAGAAAGAGCCAAAAGACCAAAAGACGTCAGGGAATCCAAGTGTTGAGACAGAACAAACCAACCAACCCTAAAAATAATAATAGGATTGTACAAATTAACAATATTTGCAAGTTGAAAAGGTTGTTTACAAACTTCCTGAGAAATATATCAATACAGAACAGCTGTGGAGACACTTACCTGAAGATCTTATACCAAACATAGTCTGCTTCCTGTGTGACAGCGTTGCATCTAAAGCAGTGACCTACCACCTGGTTAAAGGACCCTTGAAAAAAAAAAAAAAAAAAAAAAAAAAAAAAAAAAAAAAGGATTTTCTATTATTTGGGCAGGTGGATACTGCATGTTCCACAACAGTCAATGCAACTTAGGACAACCAAGCAAAATAAAACACACACACACAGAGAAACAAAACCTGCTGCTGGGATTCATCCGTTTTCCAAAGCAGCCAAAAAAAAATGGATTTTATTTTCCCATTCTGTTGGTTATTATTGAAAAGAAAACCCAGAAGTCACAGCGTTAAAGGGTTTGTTCATGCAAAGCTAGATTTGCATTTAGTTAAGCAGCAAAAAAAAATAGGAAAAAATTAAAAAAAAAGGAAAAAAAAATTAAAATTATTGAAAAAAAAAAAAAAAAAAAAAAAAGGAAAAGGAAACACAAAGCACCCATTTAGCCCATGCCATCCAATCGTTATGGTTTTATTTGATATTTCTTTATCTACATTCTACTTTCTGACATGGGCTTTACTTGGTTTGGGAGATGGGGGTGCTCAGGTACCTTCAGCCTGGAGCCAGCCCCAACGTGCTCGTGTGATGCCCAGAAGCACCTTGCATGCTGGCATGCCGTGACCAGGGACCATGCATGAGGAACCATCACCCCCCCGGGTGACCTGTCCACAGCAGTCTGTTAAGCCATAAATTCCAGACACTCCACTGACTACCGTACACTGTATTTGGAGAGAAAAACCTTCCCAGGAACCCCCTGCCCCTCACCACAACTTCCCAGGTCTTGGGGAGCCTTCCTAGACCCACCAATAAGAAACCAACAACAAGAAAAACCCAAGCAGATGAAATAATTGTGTGTGTCTGTTCAACAATTTGCTCTGTGGGGTTTTTGGTGTTTTTTTTTTCACTCCATCCAGCCATCTTTTGTTTGTTTGTTTGTCAGATTTCACTGACAAAACTCTTCAAGTGCTGCTCTAGACTTCAGCCAAGGGGAGGTGATCAAACTGGGAAGGGTTTGGTATGCTCTTGTCACCAGAACCCCAAACTCTGAGGGCTTCAATCCCAGTCCTTTGTATCCTGCAATATTTACCAGGAATATTCAGCATTCTCCATCCTGCAGTGTAAATGGGTTTGGTTTTTTGTTTTTTGGGGTTTTTTTTGTGTGTAGAGATAAGTACTAAGGGCAGTGTGTTGTATCTACAGGAGAAAGCTGGGGAGCTTCCCCCCCCCCAGCAGTGCCACCAGCAGGGACAGGGGACAGGGACTTGACTCGCCACCTTGGGTTGTCCCGTGGCCATCAGGATCCCTGCTCCAGGTGGGACTCAGAGCCCCTGGGGGGCCTCCAGCCCCCTGCCCTGCTCCCTTGGTGGTTGCCATGGGTTTTTTGGGGGGTGCAGCACAGGAAGGGGGCAGCTGGTTGCCTTCACCTTCTTCCCATTTCTTCCATGTCCCTCAAGTGACGGCTCCCAGGGCCCCATAGGTTGGGTAGGACACAGAGCTACCTCTTGCCTCAGCAGTAAATAAAGCCACAGCACCATCACAAGCCAAATCCAAGCAGTTCTCTTTTTTTTCTCCTCGATCAGCAGACTCAGCCATCCTCAGATTCTGGTTTGGGGTTTGGTTTTTTTATTTTATTTTTAGGGTTTTTCTTTTGTGGCGGCCTCAGGACTAAGCGAGCTCCCAGCTGCTGCTCTGGTTGAGATGGTTTTAGGTTGGTTTTTTTTTTCTTTTTTTTTTTTTGGGTGGGGGATCCTCCCAGGGTAGGGGGACAGCAGCAGCACTTTGCCACTTGAGCAAGGAGAACCCAGAGGTCAATGCTGAGGTGCCCTTGGGATGCCACCACCAACCCCAGGGTGCCCAGAACAACAAAAAAAAACCAACAACCAACCAACCAAGACAACAGAACTTGATGGCAAAGCTGAACCTCGGTTTGCATAATCTCACAACCCAGAAAATTACAGGAGTGACTTAAAAAAAAAAATAAAAATTCAATTAAATATAAAAAAACCCACCGTGACCCCAAGCAGGAAGCCATCCAGCAGCCATCGGTGCCAAGCCTGGTGTCCTGGAGGTCAGTGGAGCAGTTTGCTGGCCCCAGGAACACAGGGAGGAACCTTTTCTGTCCTCTCAGCTCTTGACCCCACTTGCTCCTAGGATATGATGTATAATAAACAAAGAGGAAAAAAAAAAAACAACAAACATATGTACAGGCTAATGTTGTAAACAGCACAAAAAAGGGAAAAAAAAATAAAATAGCTGAAAAGTGTGGTTGAACTTTTTAAGAGAATATTATAAATACTGTAATATATCATTTTATTTTATCAGCATGCCTTTTTGTAAATACAAAGAACTACAAAAATAATAGAATGGCTTCTGGCTTATGCCATTGTCCATGGTTATTTTTATTTTTTTAATATTTTTCTGTTTTCCTTAGACCTTAGATAGCCAGTGAACGGCCCCTCAAACAAACCAACCAACCAACCAACCCACAAAGACAAGTCAAACCTCAACCCCCAAACTAGATTTAAAAAAAAACAACAAAAAAGCTTTTCCTGCAAATGACCTTTGCGACAGCAAAATCTTTTTTTTTTTTTT
>JAAWXA010000092.1:206152-227953 GCA_038090715.1 Florisuga fusca
CCCCCCTCTCCACCACCTCCTCCGGGGGATTCCTTGGGTTTGATCTTCCAGGTTCTTTCCGTGCCGAATGGTTGGATTCTGTTCTTGTCATTTAAATAGCGACAGTTCCAAGGATGCTCGCCTGGATGGCACCAGACACCTCGGAGGGCAGATGGACCAAGTGCCCAAGATGTGTCACCCATTCATTGGGTGGCAGAGGGTGGCATGGCCACCACCTGACTCTAAGGAGGGGCCACGTGGGGAGATTCAAAGCCCTTGAGGGTTTGTCAGGACCTGAGTCCATCCCCTGGACCCCAGTCCACAGAGCATGAGGGACCTGCTGGGGTTGGTTTAGCTCGTGGCACAGGAGCTCTTGCTGAAGCTGATGTGATTGGGGAAGGTCCCAGGTCTGCTGCAATGCTAAAAAAAAAAATAAAATATCTCTGTTGACCCTCAGCTTGACACAACCCCCCCCCTAGCAAGTGTTTTCCAGATGCATCTGGTCTGAGGGGTCATTTCTTTGTTTCACCAGGGTAGGTGGGATCTCAAGCCGTTCCTCTTGATGACCTCTTGATGAGGAACATGTCTTCAGGGTCTCCTCAACACAGCTGACAAGGCTGGAGCTGCTACAGGACCCTCACAGCAGCTTCACTTTGCTTGCCCCTCTCCCACCACTCCTCTCCAGCAGGAAAAGATGAGGATGAAGCTTTGCTCGGATGCTCCTGGAGGTTTGTCCCTGAAGAAGGGTCCTGCAGGACAGCAAAGGCCAAGGGACCATCAATGAGCTCCATTTCAGAGCATTTCCCACTCGTGCCTGGAGGAGGACACGCTGACTCCTGCCAAGTGGTCCCAGCCCCAATGGGCCAGGGGGATGGCAGCTAATTGAGAGAGGAGCAGGGCCAGGAGATAAGGGAGGAGGTCAGAGCTGCAAAGTTAAATCCTTGACCTGTTATTTAAAAGGTCAGGCAGAGTTCAATAGACTACTCCAGGTCAATTCACTCAATTAAAATATTAAAAGTTGGAGGCAAGGGCCCAGGGATGGAGGTTATTCCCCTCTCCTCTATACAGGGGGAGAGAGATCAGGGATTATGGCAGGGGGTCCTGGTGGACAAGAGGACACACAGCCAGGGGCAAGGAGCAGCTTTAGTCCCAAATTGGATGAAATCTCTGGCCAAACCCAGTGCTCCAGGATCCAGCTTTTCCCAGAGCTTGCCCCAGGCTCTGCAGATGAGGTTGGGGGGGAGAGAGAGGAATCCCCTAAGCTGTGTGTCCTCCTGGGAGGCCACTGCCACCTCCAGCCCACATCTCCCACCACCAGCCCTGGGAACGGGGCCTCGAGGGGCTCTGGGGGTTTTCTGCACATGGTGGCCAGGAGGCTACTCCAATTAATCCTTGTCATGGGTGATCAAAAGGGGAGGGGATGGGACTTCATGGCCACGTCAGCAGTTCATCTAATTCTGCTTCATGGAAGGAAGGGAAGGGGGAGCTGAGACAACACTGGAGAGGACCCCAGGCCCCAGTGGGACATAGTTGGGTGCTCCTGCCCTCGTTCTAGATGGCCTTGGGGGATGAATGAGAAGCTGGAGCTGCTGCACCCCCTGAGCAGAGGATTTTCCAGAGCATGGAAACAGCAGATGTGAAGTCATGATTCCATCCCCTCCGTGGACACATCTCCACCAGGAGCACAACACCCAGGAGCTGCCTGGGGAGTTCAGGGACCAAACAGACATCCCTGAGGGATGTTTCCATAAATATTTGAAGAGAAACTCTGATTCTTCTTTCTCCTGTCCCAATACTTGACCAGCTCCATGCCTGGGCCTCTCAGCAGCCTGGCTGAGATCCCAACAAAACCATCAACCACCTCGGAAAATCCTGTGCCACTGGTGGTGGAAAACTGGCCAAATCTCATCAGGCAGATGGAAGAGAGCAGTGTCCTGCTTCAGCAGGAGGGTTGCCACTCACAGTTTGTGTCCAGGATGTCCCCCCAGGAGCCATTGCAGAGAAGTGAAGGCTTTGTCCGTGGTGGATGAGTTGGGATTCTCCTCCCCGAGCACCCCCAGCGCCGGGCGAACGCTTCCCGAGAATAAATAAAAGCTTTCAGCAAAATTAGCAACAGAAGGAATAGATAAACACTAAGGAGATATTGACTTCTGTTAAGGTGAACGTCAAGATTTATTGACCTGGGGAGGTAAATATTGACCAAGGCAAAGCTAAGGTCAATAATTAACTCGAGGGATGATAAATCAACGCGCAATGAAACATGAACTCCGGGCGGGCGTTGTTGGATTCTGAACGTCTCCATTGAGGAACCCCCTGACTCCCTGCAAGGCTCTTGGTGAGGTAGCAGGACTCCCAACACTTTGAGGATGGTCCCACCAGGAAAGAGAAAGAGGATTTGGTGGAAGAAAGTCCGAAATCTGAAGGTTCAGCAGCTCGGGGCCTCAGAGTTGGTTCAGTTTTGGAAGAAGAAAACCACGGGGCAGGGGGGGTTTAGCCCAGTCCCAACAAGGTTTGAATTTAGGAGAAAGCATCAACCCTATGGATACTTCCAGGCTTCTGTAAGTCTGGGTTTGGTTCTTCTTGCTCCTGAAACCAGTGAGATGGAGATTTTCCTCTGGGCTGGGGCTGTGGTGGAGGCAGGAGAGGGCTGGGACATCGCTGCTGTGACACCCAGGAGGGTGACATTTACCACCCAGCACCACCCAGCGGGATTCCAGCTCCTCAAGGGAGAAGAAGCTGTGGGTTCCTCCCTCCCTCTTCCCTATTTTTTTGTGCTTGGGTGGGTGCAGCCCCTGGAGCTGCTTTCCCCCCAACTCCTAAAAATCCCTTTCCCATTCTTTCCGAGCAGCCCTGCTGGGTCTGGGGCTCACCACAGCCAGGACCCAACCTCACCAGGACGTGGACAGTGGGATCCCAGCACCGTCCCCAGCAGGGCTGACACTTGATGGAAAGCAGAGCAAGATCTGCCTTGTCAAGAGCTTTTCTCACCCGGGCTGCAGGGCCCTGCACCCTGCCTGACCTCCATGTACAGGGGAATAAATTAGTTAAGAGAGAAAAAACACCCTCGTTAAGCTCCTTGGTGTGAAAGTGGAGCCCGGGGGGGATGTGCAGGCAGTGGGGAGCCCTGGTGGGTGGTGGTACCCAGCACAGGAACCCTGCTGAGGGTCCCGAGATGGGGAGATGGAGGAGATGTCTACCAGCAGGCAGAGAATCCTTCAGGAATCTCTCAGCGCTGCCCAGCTCAGCTTCCAGCCACTTTTCCACTGGAAATTGTCTCATCATCTAAGCCGGGTGCTGCAGCTTTCCAGGGGGGGGATGCTGGCATCAGGGGGAGTTTTCCCAAGCCCAGGAGATCCAGGGAAACCCCGTTCCCCAGGCAGGGAAAATCCAGACCCTGTTGGGATGCTTCACCCACCATCATATCACATCACAGCTCCCAGGGGAGGGGTCCCACGAGCCACATCCAGATGTCACCAACAAATCTTCCCCCCTCCCAACTGCTTCCACCTTGGGAAGGGGCATTTCAGACCAAATTACTATCCTTCACACCCACTAATACCCCATCGGAAAACCTTATAACACCCACAAAAACCCCTTCCTGATCCTGACCATGAACCTAAGCTTTTTTGACCAATTTATAAGCCCCTACCTCCTAGGAATCCCACTAATCCTTATCTCACTCCTATTCCCGACCCTATTATTCCCCTCCCCTTACAACCGATGAATCACCAACCGAGTATCCACACTACAATCATGATTTATCCATACAATCACAAAACAACTAATAACCCCACTAAANAGGGGGGGGTGGAGCAGCAGGGAGGCGTCACGACTACATAACACTTTCATTGCCCTGTCAAAATAAAGAATACGGGGGCTGCCGACCCCTTTTTTTGCAGTATATATCAGCCAGGCTCCTGACACCATGTTTCAGACCAAAATAGGGATTAAAAAAAAAACAAAAAACAAAAACCACCAAAATCTCAAAACCAAAAAACCCAAAAAACCCCCAAAACCCACCCCACAACAACCCCTCCTCCAAGTCAGTTTCCCAACAGGGCAGAGATAGAATCATAGAATCATAGAATAGGCTGGGTTGGAAGGGACCTCAGAGAGGTTGGAAGGGACCTCAGAGAGGTTGGAAGGGACCTCAGATGCCCAGACCCATGGCAAGGAGCCCAGTAGCCTCTGGGCTTTACTGGGGAGCAACACTTGGTGACCAGATCGTGGCCCAGCTGAGCTGTGGGACGTGGGGATGGAGATGCTGGAGCTGCAGGAACACAACCAGGACCCTCACCAGCAAAAAAAACCCCCCACTCCCCCCCACCCTGGGGAAGGATGGAGGAGGAGGAAGGTGCAGCTCCAGGGAGAAGAGATCCAGTGGTCTCAGGGCAGGATTTGAGGAACATCCTCCTGGTTTTGGGAGAGGTACCAGGGCTGTGGTGGCATCATCCCCTCCCAACCCTGGCCCCCCATCCCCAGCTCCACTGAGCCCCTTTATGAGGGCAGGGAGGTTACCCCCAGAGCACCCCCAGAGCACAAATCTGACCCAGATCTGCCTTTAACAGCTCCAGTGATAAAAATGCCAGTTTATTGGAAACACATGGAGTATTTATAGGGGACATCAAAGCGGGGAGGAGGTTTACATAGCAACAGGGCAGATTAAGCAGAAGGCATCTGCTTTTTCGGCAGCCGGGGGGCTCTCGGGAGGCACAATAAATCGGAGGCACACTGGCCCTTTCATTCCCTCCTTTGGGGAAAGCAAAGGTTGGCAAAACAAAATATAACCACATGCCCGGCCATGTAAAACATGACAGGAATGGGAGCATCGGGTTACCGGCAGCACCCCGACCTGCACCGGGGCTGCAGGGAGCAGGGGGGGGATGGACACGACCCCCAGGCAGCTCCTGCTCTGCCCCATTTCCCCCCCCCGAACCCCATCCCGCATCCATCTCAGCTCCATTTTATCCCCAGATCCAGCTCAGCTCCGTTTGCCCCTCGCTTCCCCCCATCCCAGGGACATCTCCCAGCCCGGTGATGCTGGAGGAGATCCCACCCGGCTGCCAGGAGCAGGATTTTCCCTCTAAATGCAGCTCCTGGAATGCCAGAATCCTTCAGGTTGGAAAAGAACTTTCAAGACCACTGAGTCCAGTCTCGACTGAAGCCTTTCTGGCGGGGGAGGGAAATGTTGTAGGAAAAACCTTTGCCCAAAGGGCACCACCAGGAGCTGCTTCTGGGTCCACCAGGTCCTCAGGGTCCACGTGGGATGAGAAGCAGCAGCCGGGTGGGAGGACAAGGCAGCTCCTTGGTGGGGAGCAGAACCCCAGGGCAGCCACCCCCCCACCTCGCAGCTTCCTTCCTCAGTTTCCCCACTCATGAAGCAGGTCCCTCCTCTCTCCCTCTGTCTCTAAATATATCAATTGAGGGAGATGCTGGTACCTCCAGGGCTGGGATAACTGGGAAGCATCACACAGAGGATGCTCTGAGGCTGCCCAGGCTGAGGACGGTGCCAGGTTGAATCCTGTCCCCAGGACATTGGGTATAAAAATGCCCCAAGTGGTCCCAGGCAGCTCAGGGTGAGCCAGGTTTGATTTTCCTGGACTCAACTTTTTTTTTTTTCTTTTTCTTTTTTTTTTTTTTCCTTTCTTTCTTTCTTTTCTTTTCTTTTTCCCTTTTTTCTTTTTTTCCTTTCTTTTCTTTTTTTTTCTTTTTTTTCTTTTTTCTTTTTTCTTTTTTCTTTTTTCTTTTTTCTTTTTTCTTTTTTTTTTCTTTTTTTTTTCCTTCCCTTTTTCTTTTTTTCCTTTCTTTTTTTTTCTTTCTTTTCTTTTTTCCTTTTTTTTTCCTTTCTTTCTTTTTTTCTTTTTCTTTTTTTTTCTTTTTTTTCTTTTTCTTATTTTTCTTTTTTCTTTTTCTTCTTTTTCTTTTTTCTTTCTTTTTTTCTTTTTCTTCTTTTTCTTTTTTCTTTCTTTTTTTCTTTTTCTTCTTTTTCTTTTTTTTCTCTCCTTTTTTTCTTTCTTTTTTTTCTTTCTTTTTTCTTTTTTTTTCTTTCTTTCTTTTTTTCTTTTTTTTTCCTTTCTTTCTTTTTTTCTTTTTCTTTTTTTTTCTTTTTTTTCTTTTTCTNTCTCTGCTTTCCTCCCCTCCCTTTCCCCCCAGGAGAAAGCCAAGCTTTGCAGTCCCTCTGCAAAGTTTTTTTTGTTGCATTTTGGTCTAAATCTCCAGCTGCAAAGTTGCTCCTCACACCCACCCTGAGGATGAAAAACTTGTTGCCTCATCCTGCAGCTGGAGGAGTGAAGGTGGCAGAGTAGCCAGAGAACCAGAGATTCCTGGTTGGCAAAGCCCAACCTTTAAAATCAGGAATCATCAGCCCCTCCCTCAGCCATCCCATGATTAAAGAGCCCAAAAAAAAAAATTAAAAAAAAAGACAAAATAATTAGAAATGCCTTCACAGTGTGACTCCAGGGGCTGCCTGTTACCTCCAGAGCACAACCCTGAGACTGCTACAAAGCCCCCAAGTTAAAACTTCAGAGAAGGCTAATTTTTGTCTTGGTTTGGTTTTTCTTAATCTGAATGGAATGGAAATAAACCCCAAATCCCTGCCCTGGGGCACACAGAACTTTCTGCTGCTCCCAGGAGCAACAACTGCTGCGTAAAGCTGCTCGCTGTGCTGTGGGCAACAAGCTTTTTGCATGCCCTAAAAATGGAAAATAAATTTAAAAATAATTTAAAAGACAGTTAAAATTAATTCATTAGCTAACCCAATGAGTAAAAAAATTAACACTGGATAAGAAATGAAACCCTGGAGGGAGGTGAGTACCACGTTCATGGCTGATGAATGCAGACGATGCTTGCAAAAAAAAAAAAAAGCAAAGCTCCAAAAATTTACTGTCCCCATGCAACTTTGTTAGCATTTAAATGTCACCCTCGGTATCATTTCTCATCTATTTCAGTATGAATATTTGTTTACTAACCCCCCCCTTCCCCAGGGCAAGCTGCCAGGAGCCAGAGCTCATTCTCTCCTGCCTGCAAGCTGATGAGCCCCGTTGGGGAATGTGCTGCTCTCTGCAGAGTCACCTCCAGCCTCCTCCCTGTAAACCCATTTCTGTAAAAAAAAAACAAAAAAAAAACCCCAAAACCCCAACCTGCTGTGGCTGGGACACCCCTGGCCCAGCTGAAAGTGGCTCCAGCTCCAGGGGGTTGGTGCTGGCCCAGTAGAGGCTCTGGAACTCTCCCAGTTTGGCAACTCAACCACTGATTGAAGAGAGATTACATGTGCTGAGCTGGCTGCTGACCCACATTGGGTTTTTGGGGTTTTTTTTTTTCCCCTTCATGCTATAAAACTTCTTGAACTTCTCCCCCACCTCCCCTGAAAGGGAGGAGCAGAGTGGGGGGGAGTCCCCAGGCTGCCCCATCCCTGGAAGTGTCCGCGGGTGGATGAAGTGTCCCTGCCCCTGGCAGGATGGAACACGATGATCTTTGAGGTCCCTTCCAACCCAAACCAGGGTTCTGGGATAAATTGAGCCCTTCAAAAATGTCAGAAGAGCCCCGTGGGTGTTTCTATCATCTCCTCCATTAAAGCCCCCCAGGAAGTTCTGGTGCTGGTTCTGAAGGAGCCCAATGTCCCTCCACAAAACCTCCGACCTGGTGGGGCCCAGGGATGGGTTTGGTCCCCAGTGCAGAGGTGCTGAGCTCCAGAGGGATCAGCCCATCCAAATCATAGAGCCCCAGAGCTCCTCCAGCTCCTGCAGAGCCAGGAAAGTGCTTGGGTTGGTGCCAGGGGAGCTGCAGGTACCCACCAGCAGGACCTTGTTCCGTGGTGATTTCCATCCACTCGTGGTGGTGGTGCTGGTGGTGGCCTCAACCTCCCCTGCTGCTCCTCACTGGGCTGTGATGGTGCTGAGCAACCAACTGTGGCTTCAGGGCTGGAAAAAAATTAATAAAATAAAATATAAAATAAAATAGAAGAAAAGAAAATAAAATAAAATAAAATAAAATAAAATAAAATAAAATAAAATAAAATAAAATAAAAATAAAATAAAAATAAAATAAATCAATTAATTCCTTCGTGGTCACCGCCAGCCCCTGGGAGCTCCTCGGGCTCCTTTCCAGGATTCCTCAGGCTCNGTATAAGAGACAGCCATGGACCCATCCTGATCCTTCATGGACACACCCTGATCCGTTATGGACCCATCCTGCTCCCCCATGGACCCATCCTGCACCCCGTCCCCATGGACCCCTCCTGACCCCTCATGGACCCATCCTGCTCCCCATGGACCCATCCTGCACCCCATGGACCCATCCTGATCCCTCATGGACCCATCCTGCTCTCTATGGACCCATCCTGCACCCCATGACCCCTTCTGCTCCCTCATGGACCCATCCTGCTCCCCATGGACCCCTCCTGCTCCCCATGGACCCCTTCTGATCCCTCATGGACCCCTCCTGCTCCCCCTGGACCCATCCTGATCCCTCAAGGACACATCCTGCACCCCCTGGACCCATCCTGCTCTCTATGGACCCATCCTGCTCCCCATGACCCCTCCTGCACCCCATGGACCCCTCCTGATCCCTCAAGGACCCCTCCTGATCCCTCAAGGACCCATCCTGCACCCCATGGACCCATCCTGCTCCCCCTGGACCCATCCTGCACCCCATGACCCCTCCTGCTCCCTGCAGACACCTCAGTCCTGTTCCTCCGCTCTGCTTTGGGCTCAGGGCTGTGAATCACCTTGGCCTCAGGCTGGCTTTCCAAAAACAAAGGCAAATGGCAGAACCAGGAGAAAAAAAGCCTCATAAAAACCTGACACTGCTGTGACGGGAGCAGGAACGAGCAAGAAATCGTTTTCCCCAACTTGCCCGGGTCCTTAATTGCTTTTTCAGGCAGCGGAACCGGGCTGGGAAACTCTGACAAACAAGGGAATCAAATCCAGGTTTCGACTGGGGGGTTGTTTTTTGTTTTTTTGCCTTTTTTTCCAGTGCCAAAGAGGTTTCCCTGCAGCCCCGTGGGCCCGCGAGAGGAAAAGTCCCCGTGGATAAGGCGCTTTCTGGACTTAAAGTGGATCCGAGGTAAATCCCGGTGACCTCCCCCGTTTCTGAGCATGTGCTGGAGCGGGCAGGTGGGTGGTGGCATCACTGCTCAACGTGTGTCACCTCCCGGGGTGTCCCCGAAAGGCACCAGGCGAGGGTGATTGTCCCCTCTGCCCCAAGGTGTCCCCAAGGTCCTGGCTGCTGGCAGGAGGTGACATTCCCCGGTGCCCACCGTGGGGGGTGATCCCCCTCCCACGTGTCGTGGGGGTGGAAAAGGGATGCAGAAGGGTGGGGTTTGGAGACCAAATCCAAGCCAAGGATGGGGCTGTGGTATGGAAACCCCCAATCACCCATCCTGCCCCTGCTGCCACCCCCTCCCCCGGACTCAGCAAAGTCCCCCCTGGTCCAGCCACTGGGGTGTAAATCGTGGTTTGACCCCCCAGGTTTGCAGCAGCTGCCAGCCCTCTGCCCACGGGTGGCCTTGTCATCCCCCCCCCGTGATTTATGAGTGGGCTGGGAGCAGGGCTGGGACACCCCGGGCACCTCCTCACCCTTCCCTCGCTGCTCTGCTCCTCCCCAAGGTGCCACCCCAAGGGGGGGGCTGGATGTCACCCAGGGTGTCCCCACATCCCTGCACTGGGTTGTGACTCGTCCCTGGACATCCCAGGGTGAGGAGAACCCTCCCAGCCCCGGGTTTAAATCAACTCCTTCCACTTCCCTTCCAGGCTGAGTTATTGCTCCTGGTTTTGTGATGGAGATGACCGGGCAGGGAGGGATGAGTGACCTGGGCCAGACCACCAGGCTCGGGGGTCCTGGGCAGACCCTGGGTGAGGGGTGAAAGATCAGGGCTGTCCTCCAGCCCCTTCCCAGCCCCCACCCCCCTCCCCAACACACCTGCCCGGGTGCTCCTGAGCTGTGATTTAGTGCTCGTGGGGTCACCAGGGGATGCTCTACAGAGGAGGGATGTCCCTGTCCCTGTCCCACCACCCGTTCCACCTCCCAGTTGGGTTCTTTATCTCCAAGCTGGTGCCTCAACCCCCTCTCTCTGTCCAGGGTGACTTGAAGGGACCCGTTCCCAGGCAACGAGGTGTGAAGCAAAGTGACACCTGAGAGGATTCTGTGACATCAGGGAGGATGCTGTGACATCTCCAGGGTGCTGTGATCTCTGGGAGGGTGTTGACACATCTGGAAGGACTCCGTCACATCTGGGAGGCTGCCAGGATGCCTGGAAGGGTGCTGTGACATCTGGAAAGTGCTGTGAGCTCTAGGAGGATGCTGTGACATCTGGGAGGATGCGATGGTGGCTGGGAGGATGCTGTGACTCCTGGGAGGCTGCCAGGATGGCTGGGTGGATGCTGTGACAGCTGGAAGGATGCTGTGACATCTGGAAGGATGCTGTGACGTCTGGGAGGCTGCCACACCAGCTGCACACCAACTTCTTAAAAAAATAAATAGGAATAATAAATAAATATATATATTTATGGACACACAATATAATATATATAATAATAATATATATTAATAATATATAAAATATATAAATAATATATAAATACTATATTATACATAATAATAGATAATAATAGATTAATGTAATATATTAATTAATAATATATAAATATAACATATATATTTATGGACACTGCGGGGACTTGGACACACAAGTCCCCAAGCCAGCCCTCCCGCTGTCCCTGAGCCTGTTGAGCCGGGCAGGGGCAGAGGCGATGCTGGACCCCTGCCCGCAGCCCCCACCCNGACACCAGAGACACCCCCACCACCCTACCCCAGGGAGCAGCACAGCTTCCAGAAGCACCTTCCTAAGCAGGGAAGAGAGGCAGAGGGTGAAGGCAGAGGTCCTCACACCCCAGCACCTCCCAGTTCCTCCTCCCACCACACACCACAGCTGATGCCTGGAGCAATACCCAAATACTCCATGTTTAGGAAATAGCAAGGTATTTATTTTTAATTCTGACCCAAGCAGTGTTATCAGGATTAGAAAAGAGACCACAGGGATGAACTAATTAAACACCTCTGCCCAAACACAGTTTGTTTTGTTCATCTTCAACATTTACTTGTCTTTGTGAGAGATCCATCTCTTCAAATACAACTGCAAAGGAGGTATCAATCTTCCTGTGCAGTAATAACACTGGGATAGCAGACACAAACAAACATTTTGCTCCCAAAGAATGTACTAATATTGAGAAAAGTGCTTCCGGCCGAGTTCCAGCAATGGAAGCAAACAGACCCTGAGTAGTTAAAGAACACACTGCCTGTGGGAAGCCCTTCAAAACAAAGTTGAGGCCTCCTACTCCATCTGCCTTTCTCCCTCACCTAGACAGATGAGACAAATATTTCTAGAGAATTATCACTGTGATATGTCCCCAGTATGGAGAGGCAATGTGATTTGTTCAGGAAGCAGGCTACAGTAGATTACCTAAAAGCCTGTTTTGCCATGCCCCTAAAGCTTTCAGCTCTGGGGCCCCCAACTCTTAAACTGAACCCCACTGGGACCCCTGTGAACAGGGTTGTTTCAACTACAATGTGTGCCAGTTTTGGTCTTGAGGAAACAGAAATGAACTCCAAGGCTGTGGCAGAATGGTGCCTGACACAGCCTATAGACCTGTCTCAAGCTGCAAAGTGTGAAGAAAATAAAATAAAATAAAATAAAATAAAATAAAATAAAATAAAATAAAATAAAATAAAATAAAATAAAATAAAATAAAATAAAATAAAATGTTTAAAGATGGAGATAAAGGAGATGGATTTGATGTGGAATTCAGGACAAGGGTTGTTGCAGGCTCCTCAGTGTCCTGAGGAATAGGGAGGCAGCAGGAGGAGGAGGAGGAGGAGGAGGAGGGGATGGCTCTGGGGCACTCCCAGGGGGGTTGCTGAGGTTCTTGCACACACCTGGCCAGGTCTGGGTGTCTTTGCCCTTGGCCAAGGCGTTTCCCCAAGTTTATCCCATCAGCAAAGAAATCCACCTGGAGGTGAGGGAGGGGTTCAGCTGAGCTGCCTGGGGGCTGCTCAGCCAGCAGCATCTTCCTGAGGTGATGCAGGTAGAAAAGTCCAGCCCAGGGCTCCCGGCAGCTCCTCATTTAGCTCAAGATGCTAAATCCTACCCAAGCAGCCCTGATCCTGCTCAGCCTGGCTGGAGCCATTTTAAGCAACAGTTTAAATTAAGGTACCTTGGGGAGCTGAGCCCCCGGCAACGTGAGGAGTTAGTTCAGCTCTGGGTGCTCAGAGGCCACCTCAGACCCTCAGCAGGAACCTCTGTCTCTCTCCACAGCCTGGGGTTAATTTCCCACCCTCCCCTGCAAAGTTTTGGGGTTGGTTTGGTTTTTTTTTTTTTTCCTGGTTGAGCCGTGATGCTGCCTGGCCCCAGAGGGACCCGCAGGGAAGGTTTGAGCTGCCCCAGGTAAGAGAAACTGATCCTTCATCCCTGGAGTCTTCTTCAGGATGGTCTAAGAGGGGTTGGCAGAGTTGAAGGGAACTGGTAATTAATTTCTCAGTGCTGACGGGTTAAGAATTACCCTCTAATGAGAAGCAAAGGGAGTTTCATTCCTGCAGCCGCCAGGGCTGGACGTCGTCCCTGGGGCTGCGGGGTTTGAGGGGCTCCTTGAGGAACTGGGAACTGCTCCAGCCTTGACCCTCCTCCCAGGAGGCTGCTCCAGGGCTGCTGCTGGGAAAGGGCTTTGCAGCTGCTCTGATGTGCAGTGCTACAGGGGGGAGGGCTGGGAGACCAGCACGGGATGGGGATGGGGCTGGGTTGGGATGGGGCTGTGCTGGGATGGGGTTGAGCTGGGATGGGGTTGAGCTGGGATGGGGCTGGGTTGGGCNGGTTGGGATGGGGTTGAGCTGGGATGTGTTGGGATAGGTGGGATGGGACGGATGGAGCCGTGTCCTCCATGCTGGCTCTTGGGATGGTGCAGGGGGGGGCAGGATGGTTCCCATCTCCACTCTGTGTCCCCACAGCGGGGCGTGAGCTGTTTGGAGCATCTCCTCAACCCCCGGGAGGGCTCCTGGCCCCAGTCAGGCCTCGGGGCCAAGCTGGGCTCACTCCCCCTGGCCAGCCCGGATGACTGATGCCCACGGTGGAGGAGGAGAACATGCTGAAGACCCCACCAGCAACCTGGAGGCCTCTGACCCAGAGCTGCACTATGAGGAGGAGGAGGAGGAGAGGGAGTCGGAGCCCTCGGACACCAGCAGTGTCTGCTCTGATGACTCTGTGTACCCCTGCTATGAGCCATCCCCGGGGCCTGGCAGTGACGGGGACCTCAGCCTCTACCAGCGCTGCGCCAAGAATGATGCCAAACTGGTGCAGGAGAGGCTGGAGAGAGGGGTCAGCAGGAGTGAGGCCACGGAGCTGGACATCAACGGGAGGGTGAGAGGCTGGGGGGGCACCTGGTGGGGCAGGAAGAGGATTTCCCAGGAGCAGGCAGAGCCTGAAGGGGGGTGGTTAGCTCCGGGAAGGGGAGTTCTGGGTGGGAGGGTTTTGACAAGGGATGGATTGATTGATGGAATCCTTGGAGCAGGACCTCATCCAACCTCCCAGCCTGAGCCCATCTGCTTTGTTGGAGGAGCTGGGGGGGGGCTGGGGAGGTGCAGCCCTGGTGCTGAGCTTGTCCCCTCTCCAGAACGGGCTGATGGTCGCCTGCTACAAGGGCTTTGTGGACATCGTGCCCCTGCTGCAGAAGTGCCCCTACATAAATGTGAACCAGCAGGACAAGGATGGGAACACGGCCCTCATGATTGCAGCCCAGGCAGGTAGGGACCGTGCCAGACCTTGGGGACCCCCCCTGGGAAGTGATGGGACCCCTCCCCTCCAAGCACCTGATGATCCCGTGGGATGTCACCCTCCCCATCCCAGTTTAGCTTGGCAGCAGGTGGAGGGCTCAGACCTCCAACCATGATGGTTTCCTCCTCCCAGCAGCACAGTTCCACCCTGATGGAACCACCCCGGGGTGTGCAGGAGGGTCTCAAGGTTGGGGTCATCCTTTATTCCCATGTTGCCCTTGCTGGGATTTATGGGGTTTTTTTGCAGTTTTGGACTCTTTCCTACATCCTCTGCCCCAGCAGCTGGTCACCAGCCAAAGAGCCAAACCCTTTTGGTTCTGATCCCTCCAAGTCCCTTCAGCTCTGGCCTCACCAGATGCAGTTGTGCAACCTTTTTCCTGCAAAGGGCACCAGCAGTTCCCATCAGTCCTTGACTGTCCAAACCCTAACACAGCTTCTCTCTGGCTGTTCAGGACACATCACGATTGTCAACTACCTCCTCAACTACTACCCCATGCTGGAGGTGGACAAAAGGGACCACCGGGGCCTGACAGCACTGATGAAGGCAGCGGTGCAGGGCCGGCAGGACTGCGTGACCGCCCTGCTCCTGGCTGGTGAGCAGCTCCCAGGGGCTTCCCAGGATGGCTTGGGAAAGGGTGGAGTTGCTGAAAAGACCTTAAAGATCCAACCATTAATCCAACTCCTCCCAGTCTGGTGCTGAACCATGTCCCTCAGCACCATCCACACGGCTTGGAGAGACCTCCAGACCTTAGGGTTCAACCAGCACCACCTTGGGCAGCCTGTGCCGGGGCCTGACAACCTTTCTGTGTTGAAGTTTCTTCTAATCTCCAGCCTAAACCTCTCCTGATGCAACTTGAGGCCATTTCCTTTTGTCCCCTTGCTCGTTCCTTTGGAGCAGGGACCAGCCCCCCCTGGCTCCAACCTCTTCTCCAGGAGTTGCAGAGAGCCAGAAGGTCTCCCCTCAGCCTCCTTTGCTCCAAGCTCAACACCCCCAGCACCCTCAGCTGCTCCTCAGAAGTTCTCCAGCCCCTTCTCCCTCTGCTCCAACCCCTTCCCCACCTCTGTTGTCCTCCTGACACACTCCAACCTCTCAATATCCTTCTTGTCCTGTGAGGCCCAAAACTGACCCTGGGATTCCAGGTGTGGCCTCAGCAGTGCCCAGCACAGGGGGACACTCACCCCCTTGTACACCGGGGTGGGACTCTGTGGTGATGCTCTTTGTGTCCTGGTGTTTCCAGGAGCAGACCTACAAGCAGCAGATCCCATCAAGGGGAAGACAGCCAAGGAGTGGGCAACCTTCACCGGCCGCTTCGAGACGACCGTGCGGATCCGGAGCCTCCTGAGGCACCCACGGGCGGAGCAGTTCAGCACCCGGTACCGACCCGAGTGGCCAGCCCTGGCTGAGCTGGTGGCCAAAGCCATAAGTCCCAAATCTAGGGGCAAGAGGTTGTCAGAGAAGATCCAATCCATGTTCACCTTCAACTTCCCCCGCGACCCCGAGGAGGACGGTGTGATGGACCACATGGTGAGGATGACCACCTCCCTTGCCAGCCCCTTCGTGGCCACTGCTTGCCAAACCATCTGCCCTGACAGCCCCCCCGAGGTGGGAAAACGTAGGTTGTCCGTGCCAGAGATCCTGGGGCAACACGTGCTGGATCCAGAGGATGAGCCGGAATCCAGCTCCTGCTCCTCCAGCCTGGCCTCCTGCAATGGCCAAGTGATGTCTGAGATTCGGCTCCTGCCGCCGCGCCAACCGCCCGGGGGCCTCCTGAGCTTCCTGCCCCGGCGCCTGAGGTGTGGAAACATCATCTTCCCTGGAGAACCTGTCCCCAAAATCAAAGTCAGCAAAGACTCCTCTCCCCCGGCCCCTTCCAAGGAGCACAAGAGGCGCGGGAAGGACAAGCACCTGCTGCAGCCCCCCAAGTGGAAGTACAAGGAGCTGAAGGAGGAGAAGAAAGCGGCCAAGGAAGCGAAGAAAGAGGAGAAGAAGAAGAAAGAGGGGAAGAAACGTTAAGGGGGGAGGTGTTGGGGTGGGGGTGAGGTGTTCCCTTGGACCTGATGGCTCTTGGCACAAGGGTGATGCCCCAGGGAAGGGGATGCTGGGGATGGACCAGTGGAGATGTCCCAGCCCTGGTGGTCCCAGGTTCCCCAAGCCTCTGGGCTGGCTCTGGTACTGCTGAGCACCTGCTCTGGGCTGGGGCTGTAGGAGGAGTGGTTCTTGGGGGGGTGTTTGTTTGTTTGTTTTCCTTCCTCTTATTTATTTATTAAGTATTTATTTATTTTGCCTCTTTGATCCTCTGAGATCTCGGTCTCCCAGCGCCCAGCGGAACGCGGCCCCACAGATTAAAACAGGAGTGGTTGCCATGCTAACAGGATTGATTTAATGAATAAAGCTCAGGGCTGCTTGTTGGGAGGGCAGCCACCCCATCACCCTCTGGGTGACATTAACTTCCCCACTTCTGCCGATTCCCGGGTTGCAGGTGGAGAAACTGAGGCTCAGGGTTGGGAAAACGCCTCCACGGGAGGGTTCAGAGGAGCTCTGGGTGCCAGGAAGAGCCTGGAAACCAAACCTGGGGTTCCCATGGGCTCCATCCCCACAGCCCAGCTGCCCTCTGGAGCTGGAACAGATTTTGTACCCTGTTACCCAGGACAGGCCCCGTGGTCCCTGTCCCCAAGCAAACCCCCTGGGCCCCCTCTCCTGCAGCCCCCTGGATCCTCCCGGGAATCACGCAGACGGATTTTTGTGGTGCCCAGAGGCGTGGGCTGCAGAGAGCTCCTGCTCCCCCAATTCCAAGCTTTTCCAAGCTCCATCCCAGGGGGTGGGAAGAGATCTTCCCCCTTTGAAAGAGGAAAAGTTGGGGGATCAAAGCAGCCAGCCCCAGCCCTGCCCGGAGAGCCGGGGTTCTGGCTCCCACCCTGTGCTGCGGAGAGTAGCGAGGAGCCGGGATCCATCCAGGAATAACCCTGGGAGAGGCCGCTCGGATCCCCGAGCCCGGTGCAAAGATGGTGAGGGGTGATAAAAGCGTCTGCAGGCACCGACTTCCTCCCGGGCGGCTCCTATCAGATGGAAACTGCCCGCTTCCCCCCGCAACCCGCATGGGCAAGGTCAGGCGGGAAGGTTCTTGGTGTTTCATCCTGGTTTTGTGCTTTTGTTTGTTGGAACTTCCTCGATGACGGGCGATGGGGCTGGGGGGAAGGCGGCCGGCAAGACCTCAAAGCCTGGCAGCCGCTTCCCTCCCCCCTCCTCTGCTCCCTGCCCAGGGGGGGGGTCAGGGTGGGATTGGGGATGGAGAAGGAATGGAGCCCTTGGAGCTTGGTCAGAGCAGGGGATGCAGTGGGAAGGGGTGAGCCAGCCCGGAGAAGGGTAAGGATGGGGCTTGGAAAGGTGCTGGAGGGGGAGGGAAGGGGGGGACATGGAGTAGCTGAGGAGGGGGTGGCCCAAAACACGAGCCTGATGTGGCAAAGGGGAAGTGGTGCTTCTGCAGCCTCAGTGGCCTCGTGGGTCCTGGGGGAGGGGGAAGTGGCCGGTTCCCCATGGGGATGGCCCCACAACCCATGTTCCAGCACCAGCGCTGGGGCACCTTGGGGGCACTGAGGAAGGCCCTGTGGCTCCCCACAGCCCAGCTTCCAGGATCACAGGAGCATTCCAGTTCGAAAAAGATCTTGAAGATCATTGAGTCCAACCAATGACCCAACCCTATCAAGTCCAGTGCTGAACTGTCTCTCAGGACCATCTGCATGGCTTGGAGACACCTCCAGGGGTGGATGTTCAACCTCTTCCAGGGCCTGACAACCCTTTCCAAGAAAAAAATTGTTCCCAACCTCCAATCTAAACATCCCCAGGACAGCTTGAGGCCTTTTCCTCTTGTCCTGTTACCTATTTCTTGAGAGCAGAGACCAACCCCCTCTGGCTCCAACCTCCTCTCAGGTGGTTGGACAGAGTGAGAAGGTCTCCCCGCACCCCAGGGGAGAAAACATCAAAAGCACCAAAGGACCATGGAGCCCTTGGGCTCTGCTCTGCTGCTGCCACCCCTGGGCTGGATGCTGGGGTGACCAAGCACCTCAAGGTCATTGCTCCAGCATCTCTCCAGACCATTCTCACAGGATCACCAAATCGTTCTCGTTGGAAAAGACCTTGAAGATCATCGGGTCCAACCATTAACCCAACTCTCCCAGCCCCTTGGGTGCTTGGGGCAGGAGCTGGGATGGACATTCCCTCCCCAGGGGTTTGGGTTTGCCATGAGAGCTGGGTAAGGGGGTAGGGAAGCTGCTGGTCAAGGACAGGGGCGGGAGGAACGGGCAGAGGGAAAGGAATCAGGATGGAGCTGGGGCCTGGTGTGCGGGAGGAAGGGAGGGTGGCCGTGGATGTGTGCTCAGCAATAGGAAATGCTTTATTAGCTGGGAGTGGTGGAGAGAAGCCAGGCAGGAAGAGGCAGTAATAAGAAACATTTTTTTTTTTTTTTTTTTCTTTGACTTCTCCCACATCCAGACCACAGAAGCACTCCAGCCAGCAGCTGCCTGCGGACAACGGGACCACCGAGCTCAGCCCGGGGCTGGGACAGGGATTTTCCCTCCCTGGGAAAGGTGACACTGCAGCCGCGGGGTGCTGGGACAGGTGACAGGGGGGGACAGCCCCATGAAGCTCCTCCAAGCTGGGACAGACGGCACCGAGCTGAGCCACAGCCGCTACCCCCGCGGCCGGGAGCGTTTCGCCGGGACCGGGCATTGCCGGGGGGCACGGATGCTGTAGGTGAGTGGGGGGGCTGTGGGGGGGGCTGGAGGAGTCCAGAGCTGTCCCAAGCTCAGTGCTTCCCCTCCTGAGTGACCCCAGGGCAGCCGAAATGAGGATTTGGCCCCGTTTCCTTCACGTTCCAGGTTGACGTCAGTGAGGCAGAGGCTGGAATTGGGGTTCTGGCAGAGGCTGGGAGCATAAATCCGGATTGAGACCGGTGTGAGAGCGGCAGGATCGGTCCCCGAGTCTTGGCAGAAACTCCTGCGCAAAGCCCGGAGCTGAGCTGGGAAATGGGAAATTTGGGTTTATTTTAAGAAAGCGAAGGGGGAAAAGGAAGGAAAGGTGAGGGCTGGGCTGGAATGAGTGTGGGAGTGTCCCAGAGGGGAGCTCACCCTCCAGACACACCAAACCCCGGGTCCCCCCGAGCGGGGGTGGGCGAGGAGGAGCCAAGCGGCAGCTCCAGAGGCTCCGTTTGGGGAGTGTTGAAGCCCCGGGGGGCGGTGGCAAAGTTCTTGTCTCCTCTGAGAGGGTCCATCCAGCCCTTCACACCTCACCGGTGTCACTTGTGGCTGGCATACGCTCCCGCACGAAGGTCTGGGCCGTGTCTGGCTCCCTGTGAGGAGCAGCACAGGGGAAACTGAGTCACGAACCGCAGCCCACAGTGAAACCCCCCCCGGGAAGCGGCAGAAACCACCGGGGAGGCAACGGGGGTGGCAAAGCTCAACCCAGACACCATGGGGATGGCAGGACATGATCCCCCCACCTACCCCCTTCCTCAGCCCCCAGAGCCCCTTCGTAGGGAAATTCCCCTTCCCCAGGGCCCCGCCGGATCTTCCCGGCCGCTTCTGCCGGCACCTGAACCTCTCCGAATGGTTTTGGGTGTTTTTCTCCCTTTTCCGGCTGCTGCCTCCAATCCCAAAGGCTGGAAGGCGGCTCCGGGACCTCCCGGACTGGGAAGATGCTCTGGAGGGTGCAGGAGCTGCAGCTCCAGCAAGGAGGAAGGAGACTGGGGACAGGGATGGGGACACGACCCGTCACGGAGGCGTCACCCCCCGGGGTGGTTTTCCCATGGGATGCTCTGGGTCAGGGTTTGCTCTTGGCTCGGGATTTATGGAAGATTTTATGGAAGTGTCCCCGAGGAGGGAATCCACCGCAGGGAGTCTCGCCTTCCCTTAAAAAAAAAAAAATAATAATAAAAAAAAAATATATATATATATTGGCAGCTCTGGGAATTGCAAAGAAAGGAGCTGAGCCCAGGATAATCCCGGGAAGCAGCTGGATGAGTTTGGGAATCGCTCCGGGAATCGAAATGGGAATTCTTCCTGGAATTACTCCTGGAATTGCTTCGGGCACGGGGCACCCAGCCCAGCTCTGCTCCTGCCCTCCAGCTCCGTTTCCTTCCCGCAAGCACCAACCCAAGGAGCTATTTTGGGGAGGAAAAGCCCGTTTTAAGGCGCAACCGGGGCCCACTCGGGTCAGTCGTGGCCGGGAGGGGTCCGGGCGTGCGTGACTTCTCTTCCCCATCAAGGGCAGAATCTAAACAATCTTGATTCCTGTCCCGGCGGCCCTGGGCTGGGCTCTTCAATTGCAGGAAACGGCGAGCCCGGCGTGTTTATGTCGGGAACGCCGAAGAATGAGGCGAGGAAGGGGCTGAGGAGCCCCCGGTGAGCCCCCCTTGTGTGAACAGGGGCGGGGGGCCNCCGCCCGCCCCCCAACCACCCCGTGGCCCTGGCACCGGAGGAGGGGGGCGATGGGTGCGGGAGGGGGCCTTGGCCACAGCTGTCTGTCCCCTCGCCGCCGTCTGTCCGTCCCTTGGTCGCCGTCAGTCTGGCTGCCCCCGCGCTGAACTCGCTGATTCCAGGAGGGATATTTTCTGCGCGAAAGGGCAAAGCTAAATCGGGAGCTCGGACGGTCCCGGGGCCACGGCAAAGCTCTGGGGAAAGACCCCGGAGTCGGCACCCGAATCGCAGCCTCCACCCCTGGGGAGGCACCGCCTGAGTTTGGGGCTTTTGGACCCATCTCGGTCCCGGGACCAGGGTCCGGAGCGGGATGCACCAGCACCCACTGGGACTGCAGATAGGAATGGAACCAGAGCCTCCCAGTCAATCCCAGTTGGTCGGGATGGATGTGTGTCCCCTGCACGGCCCCTCCCCTGCTTTCTCGGAGATGCAGGGTGAGGTGACCCCCAACTTCGGGGCTGGTACTTGGGTCCCAGCCAGGATGAGGCCATTTTCCATGAGGTCTCAGAATGGGAGATACCACTGAGCACCTGCCATGACCTTCCCCGCAGTGGTCCCAGGCTTCCCAATTTCAAAATTTGGCTGAAGAGTCTTTAGGACAGATGTTCCTGCCCCCAACACTGCCAGCATGCCCCGGGCTAGCCCCGTGGCACATTGTCCCTTGTCCTCCTGCCTGCAGAGGAGCTGCTGTGTGCCTGCGATGTGCCCCACTGCTCTCTGCCCACCTGCACGGGTAAAGTCTGTTTCGTCAGCAAGAGGAAGGAGGAGGGGACCATCACCCAGCACCGGGGCTGCTTCTCCCAGCACATCCTGGAAAACTGTCAAACACCCGTGACGGAGCAGTACGGCATGAAGTGCTGCAACTCCAGCATGTGCAACGCCGAGCTGGAGATCTTCCTGCAAGGTACAGGGGCTTGGAGAAGCCAGAGGGGAGAGGAGCAGAGCTGCCCACGTGGCTGAAGATGTGGTTGGGTCTCCAGATCATCCCCTCCTCACGCAGCACCTCTAGGGTCACCCTTTCCCAGGTGGGACAGAGATGTCCTTGGTTGTCCCTTCTTGGGCTGCACCTGCAGAGCTGCCATCCACGGGGTTGGCCTTGGTGCAGAGTCACCTTCCCAGCTCCAAGCACCAACACCTCCACCCTCCCAGCTCCAAGCACCAACACCCCCACCTCCCAGCTCCAAGCACCAACACCTCCATCCTCCCAGCTCCAAGCACCAACACCTCCATCCTCCCAGCTCCAAGCACCAACACCTCCACCCTCCCAGCTCCAACCACCAACACCTTCACCCTCCCAAGCCCAAGCCCAAGCGTCACCTTCATGCTCTCATCCATCATTTCCTCCCTCCAGGAGAAGAGGCCCTGGGAAAGGTGCCTCCCATGCCCAACCTCCTCTTGATGATCTTCGTCCCACTGCTCACCCTCCTCATCCTCGCCGCGCTCACGGCGCTCTTCTGCTGGAAGGTGGCCCAGGACCGGCACAAGGAAAGCGACTTGGGAGACATGGACCTCATGCTGAAGGCATCCATGGTG
>JAAWXA010000092.1:230389-248841 GCA_038090715.1 Florisuga fusca
GTATAAGAGACAGCTTTTATTCTTTTCAGATTGTGGTATTTTATGGAGCCTTGCAGATGACAAAGCAGCTGCTTCCCCTCTGTTTGACTGAATGCTTTGTCTCTACACTATTGGGCTGCACCTGCAGAGCTGCCATCCACGGGGTTGGCCTTGGTGCAGAGTCACCTTCCCAGCTCCAAGCACCAACACCTCCACCCTCCCAGCTCCAAGGACCAACACCCCCATCCTCCCAGCTCCAAGCACCAACACCTCCATCCTCCCAGCTCCAAGCACCAACACCTCCACCCTCCCAGCTCCAACCACCAACACCTTCACCCTCCCAAGCCCAAGCCCAAGCGTCACCTTCATGCTCTCATCCATCATTTCCTCCCTCCAGGAGAAGAGGCCCTGGGAAAGGTGCCTCCCATGCCCAACCTCCTCTTGATGATCTTCGTCCCACTGCTCACCCTCCTCATCCTCGCCGCGCTCACGGCGCTCTTCTGCTGGAAGGTGGCCCAGGACCGGCACAAGGAAAGCGACTTGGGAGACATGGACCTCATGCTGAAGGCATCCATGGTGGGAGACAGCACCATGGAGGTGGGTGAGCTCCAGGGGGGACCTCGAATGCCCCTGAGGTGTGGAAGGGAGGCAGCTGACCCCATTGCCACCCTGGCTGTGCAGGACCTGCTGAACGATGACTGCACAACGGGCAGTGGCTCGGGGTTGCCCTTCCTGGTCCAGCGCACAGTGGCTCGGCAGATCACCCTGGTGGAGTGTGTGGGTAAGGGGAGAGGCTGGGTGCTGGGGGTACCGTGACACCAGACCCGGGCCGGGAGGGGGGGTTGGATCCCACCATCTCAGCCAAAACCTCACCAAGACCCTGAGTCCTCCCCATCTGGATGATGGGGGGCAGAGAACAGCTGGCTGGGCGGGTGGCTGTGCCCAAGGTTGATGGACCCCGTCCCACCCCCCTGNCCTCCCCCCTCCCCATCCCCAAATTTCCCCCCCAGTTTTTCAGGGCCGGGATGTTCAGCAGAACCAGCTTTGCACCCTACCGCAGAATTATTTAATTATTAAGATTTAATATATTTAATAAAGCGTAAAAGCTCTTTTATCACTCAAAAGCCGCCGAACCTCCCTGGTCGGGCAGGATGCGACCTTCTGCGTGACTGAATTTATTGTTTCCATGTCGTGGAGGTGCTGGAGCCCACAATAAACCTGCCCCAGCCTCCTGGCAACCCATTCCGTGTGCTACTGGGAGGCTACTGGTCTCACTGGTGGTCTGGGGGTGGTGGAGAAGCCCCCCGGAATGCTCCAGAAGAATGCAGCCTTTGGGAGGGTTTTGGTCTCCACTGGACCTTGATGTTTCCCAAAAAACCCCCGAGTGCTCCTGGCCCCCCGTGACGTGTCTTGTCCTGCCCTTGTGGCTCCCAGTTAGGGACTGGGAGCAACTGGGAAGTGAAGGGCAGTGGGGGTTGAAGAGGTGAGCAGGGTTTGGGGTGCTGAACAGTGATTTAGGGTGCTCTGTCCGGGGTTTGGGGTGCTCGGTCTAGGTCTTGGGGTGCTCAGCAGTTCTTTGGGGTGCCCAGCCCCCAAATTTGGGACACCCTGCCGTGTTTTGGGGTGCTAAATCCAGGATTTGGGATGTTGAAGAGGGGTTTTGAGGTGCCCCAACCTGTGTTTTGGGGCGCCATGCCATGTTTTGGGGCATTCAGCCTGGGATCTGGGGTGCTGGACAAGGGTTTGGGGGTTCCCTGACGTGTTTTGGGGTGCTCAGTTCAGGATTTGGGGTGCTGACCAGGGGTTTTGGGGTGCCATGCCGTGTTTTGGGGTTCCCTGCCGTGTTTTGGGGCGCTCAATCCCGGGATCTGAGGTGCAGGACAGGGGTTTTCGGGTGCCCCAGTCCGTGCTTTACGGTGCTCAGTTTGGGATCTGGGGTGCTGACCAGGGATTTTGGGGTTCCCTGCCGTGTTTTGGGGCGCCATGCCGTGTTTTGGGGTGTTCATCCTGGGATCTGGGTTGCTGACCAGGGGTTTTGGGGTTCCCTGATGTGTTTTGGGGTGCTCAGTTCAGGATCTGAGGTGCTGAACAGGGGGTTTGGGGTTCCCTGATGTGTTTTGGGGTGCTCAGTTCAGGATCTGGGGTGCTGACCAGGGGTTTTGGGGTTCCCTGCCGTGTTTTGGGGCACCATGCCGTGTTTTGGGGCGCTCATCCCGGGACTCCTTGCAAGGCTTTGCGTTTCCTTGCGGGGTTCTGGGTTCCCTTGCGGGGTTTTGGGGTGCCCACCCCGTGTGTTTCGGGGGCTCCCCCCCCCNGGGGGGGGGAAGGGGTCGCACGGAGGAGATGCAGCCGTGGGTTTGGCTGGAGCCTCCCAGCCTGTCTGCGGGATGTAATGAAGAAACCTGGAAATTTATGGGTTTTTTTTCTCTTTTGAGTGAGGAAGCCCCTGGGGGCGTCTGGGTGGGGGGGGTCACCCCGGGCTTGGCCTGGGGCAGGAGCAGGAGGAGGGAGTGGGCACAGGAGAGGGGGAAAAAGTGCCACCAGGTTTTGGGTGAGTTTTGGTTAGATTTGGGGGGGTTTACGGCCTCTTGGTTGACCAGGGGGGTGCTTTCAGCAGCCCCCCGATACATCAGAGGTTGCTCTTTATGCTCTGGGAATCCGTGGAGGGTTTTTTATTTAAAAAAAAACAAAACAACACAAACCATTCTAAAACCCAGTGCCTGTGGATTGTAACAACTGTAAATATTTGTTTGGAGGGAGGTGAGGGAAAACTCTTTGGTTCAGTTGTTTGTTCTGTGGTGATCCTTTGGCTTCACCTGGAGAGGGGGGGGGTGCAGCCGCTGCTGCTGCTGCTTTCTGGGGGAAAAGCGAGAGAAATCGGCTCATAGACGTTTTTCAAGAGATTTGCCCTTTTCCTCGGGGGCTGGGTGGACCCGGAGCATCTCTGAGCACCTTTTGGCAGCAGGGACAGAGGAGGGGCTGGTGGCAGTGGCTCTCTGGGTCCCGTCCCTCTGTGGCTATCGAGGGCGATCGCTGCTTGTGTAACGCCGGTGCCTGTTCCAACAGGAACGGAGCTGAAACATTTTTTCTCCTCCCCAGCCCTCTCGCCGCTCGCGTTTCTGTGTTACCAACCGACTGTCAGGAGGTAATAACTTTGTGCCTTGCAGATCTGGACTTGTTAGCTAGAGAAAATGGCTCCAAACCCCCAGTAGGGCAGTAGGTTAGGGGTGTATTTGTGAGTCCTGTTGAATCGGGAAGCACGAATGTGCTGAGTGGCTGGGCCTTTGTTTTAACCCCAAGTCAGCTCCAGCCTTCAGAAGGTGTTTTTCAGCTTTTTCTGTGATAAATGGCAAAGGCAGGACCCAAACGAGAGACTCATCACCCGTCTGCTCTCAGACTTTCACTTCTCATTTCATGTACAGCTGGTGTTTATTAAAAAGGAGGAGGGGAAAAAAAAAAAAAGAATTAAATAAATAAACAGGAAAGGGCCAATTGAGTGTGTGTGTCTCTCCTGGAAACCCTCAGTGCCTTTGATCCTGGGGGCTGTCGGGCTGCCTATTGTTTCCTCTCTGTGCTCTGGGGTTTTTGTGGAAGGTGTGAGCTCCAAGGAGCAGGGTGGCAGGAACAGGGACAACAGGGACTCTGAGCCTGGGGATTGTTTGCTGCTTGAACAGCCATGATGCCCACTCAGCAAAGGGCTGTCCAGGCTGCTGTGCTTTATACCAGAGGTCTTAACAGCTGCTTAGGTCAGGGTAGTTTGGAAAAACAATCCTAATTTCTGGGATTGGGAGCTGTGAACCTGTGTGTGTTGGTAAATAGAGTAGAAAACACCCCACTGCTCCTTTTAAAAAAAGGAAAAGAGAGGGGGGGTGGTGGAAAAAGGTGTTTTGCAGTGATAGTTAAGGGTGGTTGTAGGTAGGCTTTGTTTGCCTGCTTGAAATAAAGCAAAGGAATGTCATGGGGAGCAACTTTGGGCCAGCAGATTTTTTTATTATTATTATTATTATTATTAACACCTGCTTAAAATATTTACCCGGTTAAATCAGGCCAGCTCCCTCAGCTCCATCCTACAACTTTCCAAGAAAGACTTCTCTGACTTGAAATTAAAACCAGTGTCCAACACACATTCTTGAACTCCTTCAGCTCCTTGGCCAGACAGCTCGGGTGGTTTTTTTGGGGTTTTTTTTCTTTCTTTCTTTCCCTGGGCACGGCGTGGCTGCCAGGAGTGGATGCTCCGGAAATGGCTGTTGCGAAAGGAGTGAAGGGCAAACGTCAGTTCTCTGAACAGCAAGCAAAGTTCACTGGGTGGTGACCAGTGAAAATATGTTCCCTACTGCACAGACAACGTGGTTCTCCAAGGAATTCCTCGTCTGGAGGGAGAAAACAGCTTTGAGAGGGCTGAAACGTGGGCTGGTTGGGTCAGCCCCTTATGTCTGACCAGTCCTTGTTGTCCTCCAGCTCCCCCTCTCCTTGAGCAGGCCCACATGGATTTCTTTTTTTCCAGCAGAAAAGCAGACTCCACCTTAAAGCCCCTCCACAAAAGGTTCTCTTGGTGCCTCCTGTGGGCTGCTCAGAAGGACACTGTGGCCCCTTGGGTGTCAGAGTTCCCCAGATGGTTCTGCAGACACGTGCCACCTGCCTGGGAACACCCAGCACTGGTTGGAAGACCTGGAAACCATCAGTACTGCCCTGTACTGCTGCCTCACCGTGCAGGACTTTCTTCTGCAGTCCTGGGATGGAATGGGTGGCTCCTCAACTGGTTTCCTAACAAGTTAAAACACAAAATAGGTGTCAGACCAGAGCCTCAGGAGCCCTGTGTCTGTTTTCTGTGTTGAAGAGCAACAGCAGCAGAAATGCCAAGGCTGCTTCTAATTACCTATTAATGATGAGACTCCTGTCAATTTGCTTGTTTAAAATTCATTTAGGAGCTATCCTTTTGTCTTTACTTGAGTAGGTGCAGGGAAAGTTCTTCACTTCAGAGGTGAGAGCATGTTCTTCCTGCCTTTTTTTTTTTTTTTTTTTTTTTTTTTTTTCCATTTGGTATGTTTTCTAGTCAGCCATGATGTGTTCATGTCAGGTTCAACCTGTGCCAGGGGACTGCAGCCAGCTCGAAAAAGTTGAGAGTCTTGTTTCTGACTTTAAATATCCTGGTATAATTTTTAGTTTCTGGATGTCTTGCTTGAAAGTGCTTTTTTTTTTTTTTTCCCCACAGTACTTTGCAGCTAATTTTAACTCTGTTTCATTTAGCAGCAGCAGCAGGTCAGTAGATTTCTTAAGCACCAGCAAAGGAGATGTTGGGATCTAAAACCAGGAGGAGTTGATGTGCTCTGCCAGGCAGTTTGGACCTGGACAGGGATGTAGGGATCCCAGTTGTTGACCCTGGGCAGCAGCAGCAGAATTGAAGGAAATAGAATGGAAAGTGAATTTTTTTTGATGACTTTGAGTGTCCCAAGGTTGTGTGGTGGAAGGAGGAGCACAGAGACTCCTGGAACTCCTTTGCTGGAGGGGAATGGGTTTTCCTCCTAACCTGCTCTTGGGCAAAGTGCTCTGTGATAAAGGTTGTTCTTGATTTACTTCAGTATACAGTGAAACACTGAAAGGTATTTCTTTATTCCCAGCATGTTTACACATGTCCCTCTTCATTAGAGCATCTAAAGAAAGAGCAGAGGTACAAATCCAATTGTTTTCCATTTCTCTTGCTAACATGATGCTGCTGCAGCATTAAAACCTCATGACCAGATTGGGTCTCATTAAGTTAGGTGCTGTGCAGAGACAGAATAAATTGCAGCTCCCTTTCCAGAGCCTCACCAAGGCTCAGAAGTCAGGGGAATCATTGTTCTTCTGTTCTTCCCCCCCCAACAAACTGTTGAAAAAGAACAGCAGCTTACAGTCTGCAAAAAAAATCTGTTTATCTGGTAAACACGTGGGTGGTTATTGGCAATTTTACCAATGATCCTCTGCAGGTTAATTAGCTTCGTACATCTTGAGCAGGTAGTGATTGACCCTGAGGAAACCTCATCTCACAGAGCAGGGCTCGAGGAGGTTTTTGGAAGATGTATTTCCAAGAGGTGGTTAACACCACCCCATCAGATTTTAAAAATTTTTTTTTTTTGCTGTGAAACTTTTCCCTGTCTCGCTGCGTCGACATCTTGACACATGCAATCCTCTGTGAGAATAAATATGTGCAAAAAATGAGCTCAGAGAGCTGCTGGGGAAAAAAAAGGAAATGTTCTTTCACTGTCAGAGCTTCATATTTTGGTCTCCCTGGAGCCCAGAGCTCTAATCCACAGCCCCATGTGTTTGTTTGGATTAGTTCTGCAAGCATAAGTTACCTTTGTGGGGAGAATTTGGTACAAAAGGGCCTTTTCTTGCTTTCCTCTCTGCTGGTGAAGTTTACCAACACCTCTTGGGCTCGAGGTGGTCACTCAAGGAATCCCTGGGCCACGTCTGTCAAGGAAGAAGGAGAGTTGATCATTTTCTGGCAGTGCCAAGTGAGAGTTTTTAGGCAGAGGATGAGGCCGGGCTGAAGGCACCGCTTGGGTGCAGCCTCCGGCCTGCTCCAGCTCCAGAACAAAGCTTGTATTCTGAGGAGCTGCAGCTTAATGTTAGGCTTGTTTAAACAGATTCTTTCAAGGGTTGGGTTTGTCTCTGAGCAGAATGTCAGAAGGAGTGTGTGGAGCAGATAGAGCCAGCTCTGCTGCCAACTTCTCCAGCACCCTCCGTGCAGACTCATCCCCTGGGTGAGAGGGGAGCTCTCTGAACTGCTCTTTTGTTTTCCTTTGCCCCATCTATTTTTATTTTTTTTCTCTCTCTTCACCCCAGTCGTTTTCTTTTATTAAGTAGATTATATGTTTTGCTCAATAGGAGCTTTTCTTCCCAAATAAAGAAAGAATGCTGTTGGCATGAAAAATGCTTTTCTTCACTTCTGTCTCCTGCTTCACCCAGGGCGTCCCCAGCTGCTCTCAGCAGCACCCGAGATGCCCAGCATGAGGGTTCTACCTACCTGTCAATTTTCTGCAAAACAACAGTGGCCTTTTTCCTGGCTGCTGGTTTCACTGATATGAGAAGAATTCTGTGTGCAGCTCTGGCAGGGGGTGATGCTTGGAGAGGAACGTGGCTGTAGACATGGATCCTGGGCTTTTTCATAACAAAAATAGCCCTCCTGTAGCAGGGAACTTCTGCTTGCTGTGCAGAACAGATAAAATCTTAACTCCATCCCTGTTCACTGGGGCTCTGGTGTCATACCTTGCAGGTAAACTGATTTTTTTTTTTTTTTTTTCTAAAATTCTGCATATGAAACTGAGCAGATATAACCAGCTCCTCTGCTTCCCTCCTCAAAGGGATGCTTAGTTTCAGGCTAGATACTTCTTATTGAAGTTTACAAAACCAGTTTTTTAAGTGCAGTGAAGTGTTTTGTTTGCTTCTGGAAACAAAACAGCCAGAGCCTAAATCTTGGGTTTGACACCTTCAAGATGAGCCCAACAGGAACCAAGTCCAGTTGTGCTGTATCTAAATGAAGTTGAAGAAAGCATGCTGAAATGTGTGTGGTTTAAGGTTTTTGAATTTGTGCCCTGAGTTTTTGATAAAGGAGACTCTTTAAAACACTGTTTCCTTTTAAGTGTACTTGAAGGCAGGAATGTGCCCCGGCTGCTCTTCCCTAGCTCATGTTTTCATAAAACCTTCAGTATAACCAACCTTTGTTCCCCCCAAGTGTCTGTTTTTTTCAGGAGAATTGTCTTTTCTGTGCTCTGCTGAGCACCTGGGAGCAGTGTACTCAGAGCTGTTTGTCAGGTTGAACACGAGTGTGCTGGTTTTCTTCCTTTTGTTGTAAAGTTTCCCCTTAAATGCAGAACCCGTGGACACGGGGCTCTCAGCATCCATCTCAGAGGCTTCCCTCTCCATTTTCTGTTCCATGTCCCTTTTCTTTGTGCTGAGCTACATTTGCTTGTGATGCTTTTTAAAGACACCTCCCTCAGCAGCTCTTCTGGCTTCTCTTTGCTTTTCACTGCTCCTGCCCTGCTGATTCTGGTGGTTCAGACCTCCCCACAGCCTGTCTGAAATTCTGCAGCCCAGGATGGGGTCCAGAGAGAATTAAGTGAACAGTAATGCAGTTAGCCTCACTGATTTTCCTAGGACACTGGAGATAAGAGATAATGGGTGTCTTCTTCTAAACAAACCCTGAGCTTGGTCAGGAGCTGCTCTTTTCTCCTGGAGCTCAAGGTAAGGTGTCCCCAGCAGTGTGACCCTGTGCTGCCTGGGAGCAGGAGGCTCTGCCAGTGCCCAGAACCTCCTGGAATGATGATGCTCCTTAAATCTCCTGTTTGTCTGAGGGCTTGGGGTTTCCTTTGCCCCACGGGAAGGTGGCTGGCACACACAGCAGTGACAGTGACTTCTCTTTGTGTGTTTTTGTTTTTAAACCAAGAGGCTAAAGCAGATGTAGAGGATTTGGCTGTTGGGCTGGGGAGAGTTAACCAGTGCTTGTATCTTTTCAAACATTTCTCCAAACTCTCTCTACCTGAAAGACCATTTCTCTAGCGGGTAAGTACATGTTTCTGAATCCCTCCAGGGAGGCTGAAAGATCTGATGAAAGCTGAAGGAAATCCTGCCTGCTGCTCAACAAGCCCCACCCTTCTTCTTGACATTGTTGTATTGGCTCTTTGTTCCCAAGGCTGGCGATGCTGGGGGATTTGCTTACAGTTTGTCAGGCAGCTTGAGAAAAGCAGAGTGACAGCTGGGAGGAGGAAAAATGTGGGAATCTGCCTCGGAGTTTCTTCTTCTCTCTTTACCTAAATAATCTTCACAGTGAGCAGGCAAAAAGCCAAGAATGTCTTTGACCCAAGGTGTAGTGTCTGGGAGCAGGAAAGCAGTTACTAAATAAGTGACTGGTCTGGCTGGGTGCAGCACACTTGGGTTGTGGAGTGGTTTTGGATGGGTTTTGTTTTGGCATCAACCAACTGCTTGTTGTCTCTCTGGAGCTGGGGTGGTCACCTCTTGCTAAGCTCATCTGTGGGGGAGCTGAGGAGGCCAGGACAAGGAGTTGAGGTGTAACCCAGTCTGTCAGCTGGAGGAATTGTTGCTGTCAGTTTGTTCTGACCCTGCATCGGGTTGGGATTGCATCTCAGTCTACAGGGTTGACATGGGACATCCCTGCCAGGGGCTGCAGCAGGGTCAGGGAAAAAGGCTGTGGAAGGAGTTGCCTTCTGGGGAGGTTCCTCTCCTTCCAGGATGTATTTTCTGCTTGGTTCTTGTGGGTCTGGAATGCTGAGTGTGGTTTGTGCTGTGCCTACAGCCTGACTCCCGCTGCTAAGAATGAACCATTCCTCCTCAGAGGGGAAATCTCAGGATAAAACATTTCCTCTGCTCTGAGCATCGGGTGGATTTTTAAGGAGCTGGTTTTGGGTTGGTTTCTGCAGCTCTGACTTGCTTGTGCTCTGACTGCAAACAAGCAAACTCCACCTGTGAAACCGACGGCGCCTGCATGGTCTCAGTCTTCAACCTGTATGGTGTCAAACACCACGTCCGGACCTGCATTCCTGAGGCAAAACTGATTCCTGCTGGGAAGCCCTTCTATTGCCTGAGCTCAGAAGATCTGCGTAATACTCACTGCTGCTACTCTGATTTTTGCAACAAAATCGATTTGATGGTTCCCAGTGGTGAGTAGAGAGCTAAATACATTTCTGTTTGAAGTGGGGAGGAGAGAAAACCCTCTGCTTGGGATTGGGAACAAGGCCCTGTTTTCACTTCTTCCCTCAGGATGCTGGGTGAGCTCAGGCACTTGGTTTATTTCCTTGATCTTTCAAGTGGAAATAATAACAAACTACTTCAAATTAAAATGTGAAGTTGCTTGAACTACTCTGTAGCCAACAAAATGTCACCAGATGATGAGGTTGGCCTTTGGGGTAGAAGAAGTCTCCAAAATTTAAAGTTTCATTTTGGTTTGGTTTTTTTTTTCCCCACCTGCACCCTGCAGCTCCATGTGACTCCTTATCTGCCCTGGTAACCTGAAAGCAGCAGCTGTGTTCATCTGCACTTTTACATTTAAGTCTCTGCTGCCTGCTGCTCAGTGCCTGCAGTGGCCTGGGGGTGGTGTGTGTTCCTGCACATCCTCTTTTCTGGTGCAGAGCTGGGCTGCAGCCTGCTTTTCATCAGGTTTAGTGGCTTTCCTTGAGGCCTGCAAACCTTTCCAGTGATGAGCCATCAGGAGAAGTTGCAGCAGGTTCAGAGTAAAGTCTGTGAGGTGCCCAAATTGGGCAAATGGGGAGAGGAAGGAGCCCTGCCTCTGAGTGAGGGTGTGGGAAACGTCTGACTCTCTGCTTCCTGGGACAGAGAGGGCATGCAGGGCTTCCTCAGGCCTCACACCTCTCCCTTCTGGCTGGTATTTAGTGGGTTGTAGGAAGACTGTGGGATCAGTTTCCCTTGGGTGCAGTGGGGAGGTTTTGGCTGTTCTCAAAAAGGCAAAAATTTTGTCTTCAGATGGGAGTTGTTACCAGAGCAAAGGGAAGGAGGAAGAGGCAATTCCTTGCTGGTTTTAACTCCCACTTGGAGAGTTCAAGCAAGTGTCATAACCCCTGATCCCTCTGCTCTTGCACCATCCTCTTTTGAGGGGTTCTAGCTGTAGTTTACCTGCCTGATAACTCAATCCCATCTTAACACTGTTGATTTGCTGTGTCCTCTGCCATCCTGCACCAGCAAGCTAAAATCCCTGGAATCACAGGAAGTGAGGGCTTGGAAGGGACCTCAAAAGATCGTCGAGTCCAAGCCCTCCTGCCAAAGCAGGGTCACCTAGAGCAGGTCACACAGGAACACGTGGGGCTTTGGATGTCTCATGGGAAGGAGACTCCACAACCTCCCTGGGCAGCCTGTGCCAGTGGGAGGTTGTCCAGGCTCTGAGCAGATAATTCAAACACAGGAAGAAAATCCTTACTGGACGCTTGGGAAGGAGTGAACATTTCCTAAGAGTTTGTGGTTTTAATCCTCCCTTTCCTCTCAAGGCCACCTGAAAGAGAACGAGCCCCCTTCAAGCTGGGGTCCTGTGGAGCTGGTGGCAGTGATTGCTGGACCTGTCTTCCTGGTGTTTGTTGTCATGATCATCGTGGTCTTTGTCTTTCATCACCACCAACGAGTCTACCACAACCGCCAGCGGCTGGACATGGAAGACCCCTCTTGTGAAATGTGCCTCTCCAAGGATAAAACCTTGCAAGATCTCGTCTACGATCTCTCCACCTCTGGCTCTGGCTCAGGTATTGTGATCTGTCTGGAAATGACAAAGGAGAAGTTGCAGAAATGGAGCAGGCTGCTCAGGGGCTGCTGAGTGCCCCAGCTCTGCCCGGCGGGGAGGCCGCTGCCCCGCCAACCTCTGCAGGTTGCCCTCTCATGAGTAATGCCAGGGTGTGTGTTCACTCCTGCAGCAGACACCACAGCCCCAGGTTGGTGTTGGGTGCTGGGTGAGAGCAATAGTTCAACCCCTCCCTAACTGCTGATGTGTCAAAAAAAAAAATAAATAGTTTTGTGTTGCACCTTTTCTCCAAGAGGACAACTCAGGTGGTTGCACCTATCTCAGGTTTAGCTTTGGAACTGGATTGTGGGTTGTTGGTTTTCAAAGAAGGATGCAGGATGTCACCTGCATCAAAGCTGGCAGGAAAATGGAAAAGATCCCAGCAGCTGAGCATTTTGCAGTGTCCAAATACTGCGTTTGCACAACCTGGCTCACCCTAGAGAATCCTTGGGTCTCCTGAAGCAGACTTGAAAGAAATCACCCCCAGAACAGGCAGGGAAGGCATCGTTTTATTCATGACTTTGAATTATGGAAGCAGTTAGGTTAAAAAAAAAAAAAAATTAATTTTGCAGCAGATGGAAACCTCAGGTGCTTCCCAGAGGCAGGGAATATAACAACCTGAATTCAACCAGGGAATAAACCTTTAGCACCACATCTGCTATATATAACATGGTTTGGGATCTCTGCTGTGCACACTCCCAGCAGGTAAGTTCAGGAGTTTATGTAAGAGGTGGAAGCTCTGTTAGAACCTTTCTAGAGAAGTTTTTGGGTTCTGTCGGTTTTTCCCAAAGAAAAGAGCTGGTTGTTAAGAAATGCAGAGCCCTCATTCTGGTGATGCTCAGCTTCAGCCTGGGAGTGGTTCAGGAGTTTCTTTTGCTACACCAGATGCTCATTTTTCCCATTCCTTAAAATCATAGAATCATAGGATGGTTTGGGTTGGAAGGGACCTTAGGGCTCATCCAGTTCCCACCCCCCTGCCATGGCAGGGCCACCTCCCACCAACCCAGCTGGCCCCCAGCCCCATCCACAACCTTCAACACTTCCAGGGATGGTGCAACCACAGCTTTTCTGGGCAACCTGTTCCAACATCTGCCCACCCTCACAGCAAACAATTTTTTCCTCGTGTTTAGCCTAAATCTCCCCTCTTTTTAAAAATTTCCCTTTTCCTTTGAAACCATTTCCCCATTTCTTGCTCCCCAGGTTTGCCGCTTTTCGTCCAGCGGACGGTGGCTCGGACCATTGTCCTGCAGGAGATCATTGGGAAGGGACGTTTTGGGGAGGTGTGGCGTGGCCGTTGGCGTGGTGGGGACGTGGCTGTGAAAATCTTCTCATCCCGGGAGGAACGTTCCTGGTTCAGGGAAGCAGAAATCTACCAAACCGTGATGCTGCGCCACGAGAACATCCTGGGATTTATCGCCGCCGATAACAAAGGTAAAGAAGTGCCTCGGGCTGGAGAAGGGAGAGACTTCCCCAGCATGCAGGCTGCTCTGGGGAGCTGCAGCTGACAATTAAGTGGTTAAAAACAGCAGTCATGGTGCTTTCCTCATCACTTTTCTCACAAAAAATGATAAAAATGCTGTTGGGAGGCAACGACGCGCCTCACAACGTTGGGGTTTGCCTCAAAGTTTTTCACCTCTTTTGCCCCCAGGATGGCTGCTGAGCCACAGCTTTGACCCCACAGCTCCCCCGTTCCTCCAGAACTTCAGGATGGAGGATGCTGGATGGTTGTGTCTCTTTTTCCTGCTGCAGATAACGGGACGTGGACCCAGCTGTGGCTTGTGTCTGATTACCACGAGCACGGCTCCCTCTTTGACTACCTGAACCGCTACACGGTGACCATCGAGGGGATGATCAAGCTTGCCCTGTCTGCTGCCAGTGGGCTGGCCCATCTGCACATGGAGATTGTGGGGACTCAGGGTATGAGCTAAGTTTTAAAACTTAGCATGGGAATGCATGGCAATTCTTGAGGGGAGAAGAAAGAGGAATCAATGAGGAGGGAAGCACAGAAAGCACCGGCTGAGCCAGCCCAGGAGTTCCTCTGGTCAATATTGATGCTTTGGCTGGCTGCAGGGCAGGTTAACTGCTCCCTCCGGGGACTTGTGTCAGCATTTCACATCCCCAGCCTAAAACCCATTCTCCTGGGGTGGGGTATTAGTGCAGACAGCAGCAGAATTACCTTAACATCCACCATGACATGCCTGATGCTGGGGATGATGGAGTTCATGTCCCTCTTGAGGCCTCTGGCTGGAACTGCACCCGCAGTGCCCGCCAGGCAGGGAGCAAAGCCCCAGGCTGTCAGCACAGCTCTCCAGCGCCCAAGTGGATCCAAACAGGAAAATGTGTTGCAACACTCCAGAGTTTAACTAACGCCCTGAAATCCGGTGCTGCCTCTGCACCAGTTTCACTGACAGATTGCACCAGACCTTCACCCCCACCTTTTTTTTTTTTTTTTTAATTTTGCTCTGTTAGGAAAGCCTGGGATTGCTCACAGAGACTTGAAATCCAAGAACATCTTGGTGAAGAAGAATGGCACGTGTGCCATCGCTGACCTTGGCCTGGCTGTCCGGCACGATTCTGTCACTGATACCATTGATATTGCCCCAAATCAAAGGGTTGGAACCAAACGGTAAGAAAACTCTTCTGGGAAAGCTTTCCAAGGGGTCAGAGCAGGAGCTTGAGCTGTTGGTTGTACACGGGTGAAATTCTCTTGTTTTAAGCATTCCCACAGAAGGGCAGCACGGAGCCTGGGTTGATGGTGCTGGATCTCCAGGTGTCATCAAGCTTGAGAGGTGTAGGCCAGCCACAGAAACTCAGCTCCAGGGGGCTTGGATAATAACTGACAGCAAACTTGGCCTTCTCAGCAGCCTTTTGGGGCCTGCTGTCTGATGTGCTTTTCAACATTACCCCTTTCCCAACTTGCTGTTGTTGTTTTGTTTGCTCTGTTGGGCCACGGGGCCCATTTCTGCTCTAACTAAGGCTGTGCAGAGCAGAGTTTTGTCTCTGCTGAGAAGTGCTGTGTGGGGAAGTTTGCCATTTGCTGTCTTCCAGATAATCCCTTCTCAAAATCACCACGCTGTTCTTTTCCAGATACATGGCCCCTGAAGTTTTGGATGAAACCATCAACATGAAACATTTTGACTCCTTTAAATGTGCCGATATCTACGCCCTGGGCTTGGTCTACTGGGAGATTGCTCGAAGGTGCAATGCTGGAGGTAATGCCCTTCCTGTGGCCATGGACTGGCTCCTGGGTTTTCCCAGCCTTGGTGGTTCCTGTGGATGAGGTGATGTGAAGGTTTGAGGGGAGCCTGGGGACCTGGCTGGGTTTAGGTTGGACATAAAGAAGAAATTCTTCCCTGTGAGGGTGGTGAGACTCTGGAATGGGAAAGCTGTGGCTGCCCTGTCCCTGGAAGTTTTCAATGCAAGGTTGGTTGGGGCTTGCTTGGAGCCACCTGCGCTGGTGGGAGATGTCCCCATGGCAGGGGGTGGCACTGGGTGACCTCCAACCCACCCCAGACCGTGAATCTGTGTCCACGTGTTGCTTCCAAGAAGGGAATTCACAGAAGTGCCCCATGCCAGCAGTTCAGTTTGGCCCTTGGGGGGTGTAGGGGGGATTCAGTGCTCTGGCTGGTGGCTCCTGTTCCTTTGGGTGGCTTTGCAGAAGTGGTGGTGGCATTTGCTGGGTGACTTTGTCCCCCAGGATCAGTATCAAAACATCTCTTGGCAGCAGCACGTGCCCACCCCGCTGCCTTGGCCCAGATTCGCTGACCCTCCCCTTCTGCTGGGAGGTGTTGGTTGACTCCCTTCCAGTTGGGGCAGCTGCACTTTATTTCCCTGGTTTGTTTTTTCCTTTTTTTTCCAATTTTTTTTTTTTCTTTTCTTGTAAACTCCAATCCCAGATCCTTCCATTTCTGTCCTAAATAACTGCAGAGTGTTGACGCAGCTCAGCGGTGACTCACGGAGTGGGAACCAGGAGCTTGGCTGCCTCAGGCGAGTGCTCTGGGGAGGAACTGTCCTCCCAGGAGCTGCATCTCTCCTTCTCCTCTGCCTTTCAGGGATCCATGAGGAGTATCAACTTCCCTACTATGACCTTGTTCCCTCTGATCCTTCCATCGAGGAGATGCGGAAGGTCGTCTGTGACCAGAAACTGCGACCCAATATCCCCAACTGGTGGCAAAGCTATGAGGTGAGCTCTGCTTCCAGCACAGGATCACAACATGTTTTAGGTTGGAAGAGACCTCCAGGATCATCCAGTCCAACCTTTGACCAACACCATAATCACTAAACTGTGTCCTCAAGGACCAGCTCCAAATGCCTTTTAAATGCTCCCAGGCCTGGTGACTCGACCACTGTCCTGGGTCACTCCAGTGCCTGACAACCCTCTCAGTGAAAAAATGTTTCCTGACATCTGGCCTAAACCTCTCCTGGCACATCTTCTGTCCGTTTCCTCTGGTCCTGTCACAGAGGAAGGAGGCTGTTTCCCTCCTCTCTCCAAGCTCCCTTGAGGCAGTTGTAGAGAGCCATGAGGTCTCCTCTTACCTCCTCCAGACTGAACACCCCCAGCTCCCTCAGTTGCTCCTCACAGGATTTGTGCTCCAGGCCCTTCTCTGGACACACTCCAGCACTTCTCTGTCCCTCTTATAGTGAGGGGCCCAGAACTGAACACAGGACTCAAGGTGCAGCCTCACCAGAGCTGAGTACAGAGGGATGATTCCTGCTGGCCACAGAGTTCCTAATACAAGCCAGGATGCCATTGGCCTTCTTGGCCACCTGCACACACTGCTGACTCATATTAACTCGACTGTCAACCAAAACCTCCAGGTCCCTTTCCAACTTGGAGCTCTCTAACCACACTCCCCCAAGTCTGTAGCTCCCCATGGGGTTGTTAGGACCCAGGTGCAGGACCTGGCACTTGGCCTTGTTAAACCTCAGACAGTTAACCTTGGCCCATTGATCTGACCTGTCTAGATCCTGCTCTAAGGCTTCCCTACCCTCCAGCACCTCCACACAGCCACCTAGTTTGGTGTCAACTGCAAATTTACTGAGGGTGCACTCAATCCCCTCCCCCAAATGAAGATCTTCAAGGGAAGAAGCCCCAGCACTGAGCCCTGGGGACACCACTCCTGCCCTGTCACCACCCAGGCTGACTTCCATTCACTACCACTCTTTCAGCCTGACCATCCAGCCAATTTTTTATCCAATGCAGGGTGTGTTTATCTATGCCAAGTGCCAGAAGTTTCTAAAGAATGCTGTGAGAGAGATTGCCTGGATTTTAGTAAAGCTTTTGCCAATGTCCACAGCTCCTTCCTTCATCCAGCAGGCGACTCATCTTGTAGGAGACCCTCATCCCCTTCCCTCTCCAGAAAGTGAGGAAAGAGGGAACACCCTCACTCAGGCTCTGATTTGGGGAGGTGTAGAGGGATTTGGGGGGGTGAGGGGAGAGGAGAGCACTGACACCCTGCCCTTGGTTCTCTCCCAGGCCCTCCGGGTGATGGGGAAGATGATGAGGGAGTGCTGGTACGCCAACGGAGCCGCTCGCCTCACCGCCCTCCGCATCAAGAAAACTCTCTCGCAGCTGAGTGTCCAGGAGGATGTCAAAATCTAAACCCTGAGCCCCCCCCCAGCAGGAGGAGGAAGCTGCACAGAAGCTGCCATGCTGGAGTTCAAGGTGTGATGGAGGCCTACCTCGTGTTTCTGCCCAATCTACTGCTACAAACCAGACAGCGTTGACCGACAGGCTGCTCGCTGGGGTGACGGAGCCTCTGGAATTGCTCTCTCTTCCCTGCTTGGGTATGAAACAAATCAGAAACCTTTTTATGATCACCTCCTGACAGCGTGAAGACTGGGAGAGAGAGGGACTTCACCTGAGGGGATCTCAGCCGTGCTGGTTTTTTGTTCCTTTTAGTGGAAATCCTTGTCAAGTTCCCTGCGTGCCCCTCGGCGGGGTTTGGGGCTGGGAGTGGGAAGGGAAAAGGAAAGGTTTTTTTTCTTGCCATACTCTGAGGATTTTTCCAGGGACTGGCACGTGAAATGCAGGAAAGCAAACAAACAAACAAACAAACAAAAAGCATTTGCAAAACAAATGGTGCTCCCTTCCAAGAGGCTGAGCCTGAACAGCTTCACCAAACCCGGTTCCCTCCTGGGTTTGATTTTTAGTTTATTTTATTTTGGGGGGGGNAATCTCCAGTGTCCCTTTTTTTTTTTTTTCTTTTTTGCTGGATTTTTTGGTCTGTTTTTGGGGTTGGTTTGGGGTTTTTTGGAGCTGTGCGTGCTGGTGCTCTCCTCCTTGAGTCCTGAGCATTGGTCTGGCTTGGACAAACTGCTCCACACCAGATCTGGAGCTCTCTGGTGGGTGCTGTGGCCTGGTTGTCCCCCACACTGGCTACAGGAACATCCCATCAGGTTGCCTCACTGCCACCCCCTCTCCCATATTTTTTTTTTTTTTTTGTTTTTTAAGGACAAAACAAACGAGGAACTGATTTCACTCCTGGAATCCAGGTTTTTGGGGTTCTTTTTTGTCTCAACCCCCCAGAATTTTTTTGGTAGGGTGGAAAGAGCTGGGGTGTGTGTCAGGGGGAGCTGGAAGGAGACCAGGCCATGGGGAACTGCTGGAGACCCCCTGGGAACACCATTCCCTTCTCCAGGGACCCTCAGCAGCATGGGGCAGAGTTGGGAGGAGGGCCAGGGGGTGCTCTGCACCTCCTGAGGGACCCTCAGCACCCAGCAGGATCCCCCAGCAGTGGGTGGGGTTGGAAATCAATGTCCATTTTTTAATATATATATATAAATATCTCATAGTCTGGACGTGGCTGTGTATAACTGGGGGGGTGGGGGGGGAACTGCATGAATTTTTCTTTGGTTAAACACCAAATGAGGGTGCAGTAGAGTAGTGGTTGCTGGTCTGGCTGCCAGCAGCACCAGTGGCTGGGTGGATAGGTCAGTGTCTGTGATATATAACTCTGAAGCCATAACTTTTAACTGGAGTGGGTTTGATGATTGGTTTGGTTTTTTATTATTATTATTATTAATTATTATTATTATTATTTTATGGGAGGGTCTGGATTTTAACTTTTTTTAATATTGTTAATTCTTTATAAGAGAAGAGAAACTATCTATAATTATTACCTCTCAACCTGGTTGTTTGTAAAGAAATCACTAAAAAAAAAAAAAAAAAAAAAAAAAAAAAAAAAAAAAAAAAAAA